>RCUC01156870.1:0-28007 GCA_003697995.1 Taxidea taxus jeffersonii | reverse complement strand
GGAATGGCCTGGACTTGTTGAATGCCTAGATTCTATAATGCTTAAAGCAGAAAATGTCACCATGATTTCAAAGGGAGTTCTTCATGGTTAGGAACTACTATAAATGATTGATTTCCATGTCAGCTTAAAATTTGCTAGCTTTGTCAGTTCAAGCCATGTCCTTAATGTAGTTTTAATGTTGTTGGGTTTTTTTAAATTATTATTTCATATAGTCAGTGTACATACTTAACAAAACCTATCTGTAGGAGAGGCATTTTCCAATCAATATTTTAGATTTACTTGATTAAGAAAAAGAGTATGCAATTCAATTATAAGAATTTTCTCAGTGTTTCTTGATGACTTTGATGTGGTACATTAAATTTTATGTAAATGTAGACTCACTCTTATTTTGCCAGAAATAATTGTTGTAAATCGGTGGAGGAATTGACATTAGTTTTTCAAGGTAAACCATTGAGTCATGCTAATACAATATAGATAATAACTTCCAAAACAACTAAGCAACACTATAGGAAGTGAAATATAGGATTTAAGTGTCATGATTGCTATGAACCAGCATTAGATTTTCAGTTTCTTTTTATAAGAAATTTTATACTATATTTCTTATTTCTCTGTAAAATTCTCAGTTATATTAACATATACAAATAGATTCATATTTAAGTATTTTATAAGGTTTTTAAATATCTCAGAAAGATAAAACAGAATTGAGGGATGCAATTAGGTTATATCTCCCAGGCAAAATTTCCAACACTTGTTTGATAAATATGCATAAACATGTACATAACTAATAATATATGTAGTTTCTTATACTATTGAGACATGTCCTATTACTGAGAAGACAATCCTTCTTTTTAGAATTATTGTAATTCATTAAAATCAATAAATTTAGTCATTTTTGTCAAAATCAGGAAAAATGCAAAACTAATATAAAATCTCAGGTCTAATAATCACTTCTAAAAATATATAATTTAGGGACGCCTGGGTGGCTCGGTTGGTTAAGCGGCTGCCTTCGGCTCAGGTCATGATCCCAGCGTCCTGGGATTGAGTCCCACATCGGGCTCCTTGCTCAGTGGGGAGCCTGCTTCTCCCTCTGCCTCTGCCTGCCACTCTGTCTGCCTGTGCTCGCTCTCTCTCTCTCTCTCTAATAAATAAATAAAATTTTAAAAAATATATATATATATATAATTTAATCATATAGTCAATGAACTAGTCACCACCAAAAAATAAAAACTTGAAGCTGCAAGTATTTAAGCAAACTGCCCAATGTCACAGGGCTTTTTCGTGGTGGAGCCAACAGTAGCACCTAGTCTTCTGTGTATTTGTTTTTACTGCAAAGACACATTCTTCCTTCCGTGCAGTGCTGCTTCTCCAAAGCCCTATGTGTTGGCCAGTTATGTGTCATCTTTACATTTAGATATCCATTCTCTAATTTTATGCAAATATTTGTTCAGAAATTTTGAAGAGAGCTCCTTAATTTCACAAATACTCAAATGGTATCTACAATGTACTAGACACTGTGTACCACTAAAAAAAAAAAAAAAATCATGTGGTCTTTGTGTTCATGTAGCTCGTCATCTAAAGAAATAATAGCCCTGGGGCACCTGGGTGGCTCAGTGGGTTAAGCCTCTGCCTTGGGCTCAGGTCATGATCTCAGGGTCCTGGAATCCAGCCCCACGTCGGGCTCTCTGCTTGGCGGGGGGCCTGCTTCCCTTCCTTTCTCTCTGCCTGCCTCTCTGCCTGCTTGTATCTCTGTCTGTCAAATGAATAAATAAAATATAAAAAAAAAAAAAAGAAACAATAGCCCTGTGCTAAGTCCTTTAACACACAAGACCTTATTTTATCATTAAAGTGAAATACTTGTGGGTTTTTTGTTTTGTTTTGTTTTGTTTACATTGACAGAATAGCAACTGAAAACAGTTCCAACTTGCCTGAAGTCACTTAGTTTATTAAGTGGTAGAACTGGGGCACCTGGGGTGACTCAGCTGGTTAAGCATCTAACTCTTGATTTTGGTTTACATCATGATCTGAGTCCTGAGAGTGAGTCCCACCAAAAAAAAAAAAAAAAGTAGATCTGGAATCCATATTTTCTACATCTACCTAAGCCTTCCTAGGTTCATTGCAATTACAGCTATTGATGCTCTTCACCTGTAGCTTCAGGCCCTCCCTTCAGGCCCATGTCTGAAACATAATAGATACAATAGAAACAACATGTATAACCATGTTCTCTTCCCGGTTCCTTTTTCCCCTCTTGAATATAAAAATCAAGTGGATTTACAAGCCCAGGGAACATAACTCAATTCCTTACCTACTTGGTCCATATTACCTTCCTATGTCTCTTCCTAGCTTTAGAACTAACACCTAAGAATGACAGCTGGATCCCTAGATGGCACCAATTTAATAAACTCTATTAGATTTTGCCTTCATGTTGGTCCAAAGAACTAGGATTCTGACTACAGTCATTTCTTTAGTAGTTACTTTAATTAATATTCCTACTACTCTTCACTGAGTACGAAGTCCCGACTGGAAACCCAGATTACTGTTAGCAGTAATACTATTAAGCTGTTACTACCAATACTTTTTTTTTTTAATCATCATTATTTATTTGGTAATAGTAAAGTCCTCTTGGTTCTTCCCAGTATCTCTCTCCATAATAAATAACCATGTTTCCAACCTAATAACTACATTCCTTTGCAAATTAAATGAAATTTTACTGCTTCCTAATTCCCAGATACCTACCATTATTTGTAATCTTCAAAACTGATTCTGGAGGTCTGAATTACCAAGAGAGCATTGACAGGCTGTAATAGTCTTTAGACACATGACTTGTTACCTGGATTTTCTTTGAAGTTATGTGTCCTTAAAAGCTCAGACTTTTTTTTTTTTTTTTTTTAAGATTTTATTTATTAGAGAGAGAGAGAGCGAGCACAGGCAGACAGAGCAGCAGGCAGAGGCAGAGGGAGAAGCAGGCTCCTGCCGAGCAAGGAGCCCGATGTGGGACTCGATCCCAGGACGCTGGGATCATGACCTGAGCTGAAGGCAGCCGCTTAACCAACTGAGCCACCCAGGCGTCCCAAAAGCTCAGACTTTTAAGACATTCCTGTACCTCATCAAATACACACACACACACACACACACACACACACACACACACACAAGACACCAGATCTGGGATCTGGTAGGTTTTTATACTTTTAGTGCAAGTATAAAAACCAACCTTATTCTCTATTTACACTATGCTTATCCTCTCTACACTAGTTCTGTGTCTGTGTACTCACTCTGCCCTGATGGCAACATTGGATCTATTGTGGGTACCTTGTTCTTTCTGCTTCTCTAGATTCTCTCCCACTGCTTTCCATTCATGATTGTAGCTTGTCCCCTTCCTCCCAGCTTTACCTGTTCAAAATGGTGTAAGACTAACTATAGTCTGCTTTGGTTAGTTGTAGTATGTCTGAATCTCTATTTCTTGTCTGTTAACTAGGTTTACTCAATACCCTCATCATGCCACAACTCATGTTTCATTCTTTATTCCAGGACATTAAGCAAATTCATGAAAGATACTTCCCTGAAATTGAGGTACACTGTACTGATAGATTTATGCTGATCTTTAGCCTTGCTAGACTTCCAAAAGGAGAAATCAAAGAAATTAAAGAAATATTTTTGCCAGGTACACCCAATCAAAAAGCATTCATTGCCCTGAAAAATTCTCAGTGATCACCAGACATTTTGCCATATTTCATTTCCAGTGACTCCATGTTGGTTTTGAACAGCTGTTACTATTCCATAAGCCATTCTTTAAAAAGTGGCCCTGGGGGGCACCTGGGTGGCTCAGTGGGTTAAAGCCTCTGCCTTCAGCTCAGGTCATGATCCCAGAGTCCTGGGATCAAGCCCCACATCAGGCTCTCTGCTCAGCGGGGAGCCTGCTTCCCTTCCTCTCTCTCTGCCTGACTCTCTGCCTACCTGTGATCTCTGTATGTCAAATAATACCCACTTTGAACTTAAATCTCTCTAAATAATATTCATTCCATCCTTTTTAGTCCATACATCACTCACAATGACAGAGAAGACAAGTAAAAGAGAGTTGAGTGGTTTTGTCTTCTCATTGTCACATATCAACATTCAATCATTAGCTCCAAGAAGACTACATATCCCTCCTTTTCTTTTGATACAACTTAAAAACCTTTGAATTTATTATATTTTTCATTGGAATGCCTTGTAAAACTCAACTGCCTTGAAACTTCACCATCTTAGTGCCTTTTCTCCTGCCTGGGTCTATCAAATATTATGCTGATTATACCCTCCTCCTTACAACTTTCCTGCAGAGTCTTTTATCATTTGCTATTTTTTGAATAGTGAATCTCGGCACTTGATTTCCACAAGCATAACAAATGTCATATTTTAAAGCTAAACTATGAATGAGGAGCTATATTTGGACAGAGTTGTCAGATTCTGTACGATAGCCCAGAGTAGTTCTGACCCCTGAAGAGGCTCAGATGTTGGGAGGATGGGGAGGATGACTTAAAGAAGTAGGAAGGAGAATGGAGGATAAGGGGAAATGGAACAGAAACTTTAAGGAATATAGGTGTTACAACAGTATAGCAGGAGAGAGGAATATGATGGGAATTTTTTAAAAGTTGTGAGTTATAAATATGGGAGTGCATATTTTCTAAGCATCTATCTAGTGGATATCCTTATAAATTTTCCATTTATCTATATGTGAATATCTTGACACATTGATCTTTATTAACTAAAAAGAAGAATTATCTTCCATTTCAAATTGTCCCATTTTCCACAGTCATTTTTAAACAAGGACAGTTTTATTTCCTTGGCATACTAACTGCTAATAAGTAAAATATGTTTCCATCACTTTCCAGTTATTATTAAATTGCTCATTTTCAATGCAAGTAAACATAGGGGTAAAAAGTTTTATCCTTTATGTTATAAGTTTTTACACTAGATTTTCCAATATAATGTGTTCTAAAATTATTAGAGAAGATATTTTAGTAGACACTGGAAAATTACTTTCATTTCATCCCATAAATTTATAACTACATCTATAAGTAAATATTTTATTCATGTTATATTTTAACTATGAATATAAATCAATGGATTATAAATAAAATATCTATGCATATGAGACCATATGCATAATTTTGCTTGTATATTTTAGGTTTTCTTATTTTACTATCAGTCATAACTGCTGAATACATATTAAGCTAAGTATTTCTCAGTTTGTTCACAGGTTATTTGTTTTATCTGTAAAAAGAAAGTTTAGTATTTAATTGTCAGTTAAAATATTGATGTCTAAGACTGAACCACATCTTAGTAAAAAAAAATTCTCAGTAAAATCAGGAACAAATTTTTTTTTTAAATTCTTAAATCTTTGTAATCCCAGGTTTTGGCTATAGATTTAGCATTACTTAAGCATAATTAAAAGAAGGACTCTGTTGTCATGGCTATTGGTTCCTGTCACAGGGAGGAGCTCTGCCTTTTTTTGCCTAGGATGGATATTTTCATTCGCTTACCTTTTTTTTTTTTTTAAGATTTAATTTATTTGACAGAGAGATCACAGGCAGGCAGAGAGGCAGGCAGAGAGAGAGAGAGATGGGGAAGCAGGCTACCTACCCAGCAGAGAGCCTGATGCAGGGCTCCATCCCAAGACCCTGGGATCATGACCTGTACCGAAGGCAGAGGCTTTAGCCCACTGAGCCACCGAGGCGCCCCCCGCTTACCTGTTATTAAATTCGATTTCAAAAGGTGCAAACTAAAGTGTTGCCTGATTTAATAAAATTAAAACTGTACTTTGGGATCATATTAATGATTAGGACATTGTAAATCCACCAATACTGAACTCAAAAGTTACTTGAGCAGTAAATTTACCAGGAGATTAGTATTCTAGGCTCCTTTAGTGATCATAACTCCCAGGTGGAAACTTGGTCCCTAGATGTACTGTGTTCTACTTGTTTTTGTTTCTAAAATAATTTTGAAGAAGTTAAATATTCTTTCCTGTCTTAGAGGTGTTTCTTAGAAATGGTGTGAGTCTTTTGCCATGGTATTTCTGAGGACATTCAGGAAAACGAAGAACTGTGATTGGCCTTTGCCCAGTTTGGCCTTTCGTTGCAGGAATATTATGGATGTAAATCTCATTTTGGGTGAGAAGTTGAATCACAGAATCTCCAACACCTACGAGTCATAAGACCATAACATTCTTTAATGTATGTGAAGAAATAGTGGAGTTCAGCATATGTGGGGAAGGTAAGAAAAAATATAAGAGGTTAGAAGCAGGTATTGTATAGTTTAATAAGGATCATCATTATGCGCACCATGCCAATTTACCATCATTTTAGTTTTAGGAAGCTATTGTTGACACTTGCTTCTTCAGGAGTCCAATTCTCTTCTCAATCAGATTCCACCAGGGGGCAGAGAGAAAGAACCACTTCTAAGGTCCCTCTGTGTACAAGAAGCCATTTCGTCTCTGTTTCTTAATTTTTATATCAGAAACAGACTAAAGCTATTTTTCCCCCAAGATCTTTCACTACACCCCAAACTTTTGAGAAATATGACTAAACAAGATGATCATGAAGGTATCTAACAAATTATGAGTCTTTTTTTTTTTTAAGATTTTATTTATTTATTTGACAGAGATTACAAGTAGGCAGAGATGCAGACAGAGAAGGAGAGAGAGAGAGAGAGAGAGAGGAGGAAGCAGGCTCCCTGCTGAGCAGAGCCCAATGCACGGCTCAATCCCAGGACCCTGGGATCATGACCTGAGCCCAAGGCAGAGGCTTTAACCCACTGAGCCACCCAGGCAACCCACCAATTATGATTCTTAAAATCCTTTCTTCTCCCCAAGTTTAAGTCAATGCATCCTGGAGTGGAGAGAATCAAGCTCATTATGTTGTTTATCCCAGGTAACTATAAAAAGTTGGAACTTCTAAGTTTCACACCCAAAAATTAGCTATTTTTCTATCTTTACTACTGTGAATATAATTGGATTTTAAGGAGCAGGATATATATAAGCACCGTATATGGGGGGGGCTGAAAAAGTCAATAACCTGAATCCTATGTGAGCATTATAAATATATGTTAAAAATAATAAAAATACTATGGAAAATATTACAAACTCATATTAATGTCAGCATTCTATAGGTCAATCTCTACATCACTGTTTAATATATATATATCTCATAACTGTAACTCTACAATTTTATTTGAAGTATTTTCTGTGCTATTTCTTCTGGTCCTCTTAGAAAAAGTTAGCTCATAACTAACATGTAAACATTTAATACATGACTACTGACTGAAGTTATTGACAAAAAGAATGAATGAAATAGATAAATGGCATAACTATAAAATCTAACTAATTTTTAAATAAAATTCAAACTATTTAAGTCATTCCAAGTTTAAAAACCCGACAATGTATATCTCAAAGTACTAACAGATAGAGGTTTCTATCTTTCCTAACTATTTGAAGGTAGAGGAGACCATTTTCCTGTACAAGAATAATCCTTCTTGTACTTGAGATTCCATACCTTGGTACTTACATCTAAATCATTTTCATACCTAATAATTTCTTTTTTTTCAATGTGTAAAATTGCTTAGGATGCTTCATTTTTAACTACAAAATCAAGAACAAAAATGTTTGCCCCTTTTTCAACCCTCTCACTATAATTTGTCTTCTTTATCTAATAATTAAACTTTTAATCTGTCCTTTCCCTCATAACACCATTGACAATGATTTTTTAAAATACATAAATGGGGCGCCTGGGTGGCTCAGTGGGTTAAGCCACTGCCTTCAGCTCAGGTCATGATCTTAGGGTCCTGGGATCGAGTCCCACATCGGGCTCTCTGCTCAGCAGGGAGGCTGCTTCCCCCTCTCTCTCTCTCTCTCTCTCTGCTGCCTCTCTGTCTACTTGTGATATCTCTCTATCAAATAAATAAATAAAATCTTAAAAAAATAAAATGCATAAATGTCTCACTATTGCCAAAAGCAGGGAATACACTTCAACGCCAGTCTGACCTACTCTCTTGTCTCTTGGCTGCCCTCTAATCTTTTTCTTGGATTTTCCTTTCCATTTGAGAGTTCTCTGACTATACAAATTTTTTTTTCACTTTTAATTATTGGCTTTTTCTACTATCTTTTGTTTTTCTCTTTTAATCTAAATTTAGTTTACACTCTTATTGGAAAATTCATTTAATTCATGACTTCAGTCACCCATAAACCAATGATTTCCAAATCTGCAACTCCATACAAACTTCCCACTTGAACTCAGGTATTGTATTTTTGTCCCTTTAATGTATATCTCTGTGTATGTATGTATAAAATGATACCTCAGGCTTATGCTCCAAAATTAACTCATAGATCCTTAACACCTTCTTTAGTGCATTTCCTTTCCATTTTAATGGTCATATTAATGTAAGGTATTCAACTGAATTCATTTTCCTCTCCTTATTATTGAAATACAGTTAAACTATATGTTCAACCTTCCTTGCTCTTAGATGTAGTCATAGGACTGAGATCCAGTAGATGTAATAGGAGAGTAAGTAATATACTTATTTATTGTTTTGGGCTCTAGATTATAGAGCCCAAAACAACCCCCATGCTCCTTTGTTCTACTTTTCTTTCAGCGAGAAGGAAAGAGACAAAACCGATTGTTATAAATTGGAAATCAGAAAAATCTCTGTCAGTTTAGAGACCTGAATGACTGTGTTGAAGAAAGCTGCTCCACACAATCCCATTTTATGAGGAAGGAATAACCTTCTATTTTACTTACACCATTAGCCATTTGGGGGACTTTACTAATTTAAATGCCTTAAAAAAGGGACATAGGTAAGCCCAAAACTTGGATATCACTGTGGACTTCCGCATTTTTCTAATCAACTCCGTCATGTAGATATAGGCATATACATACATGTGTACACACACATTATTGATCTACCTATACAGCTAGCTATTCATTCCATTTTTTCTTTTAAGTCCCCATCATCATTTAATTCAGGTATCCATTTCTTTTTATCTAAAAATTTTCAATGAACTCTTAATAAGTTTCCCTAAATATAGCTTCATGCTTACTTATCCCCATCTCCACTCAATCTTATATACAAAGTATTGTTTCATAATTAAATGCTTATTTAACTCACCTATTTGAAATATTTTAATTACTGTCATTTTAAAATTATGTAATATTTAATGAGTGCTATGATTCATGCTCTCTAGATTGGCATATAAATAAGCATAATCCTTAATTTTAAGATAAGATTAGACACATAGCCATAACTGTAAGAACACTGGCCTTCTCCCCTAGGGCAGAGATAAGAGTAAACCCCTTGACATGGCATGAAAGAACTTAGTGAATTTCTAGAAGATATTAAACAGATGTTTTGAGAGCATTTGAGAGAAAAAGCAATGATCATTAGAAGCCAGCATAGGCTCACAAAGAATAACTTCTTTTTGATAGAGTTGTTAGACTGGCAAATTAGATGAATTCTATAGATAAACTTTGTTGATTTCAGCAAAGCTTTGTGTGTCCTCAGTAAAGTTCTTTCACTAAGAATTTGGGAAAATATTAGTTAGAAGGCAATTTATTAGAATATCATTTGATGGATACATAACTAAAGTCCTTCATGTATTTGTTAGTAGTTCTTCGATCTGATCCTCTTTGAAAATTTAATGATGTGTTTGAAATTATAGAAGATAAACTAATACTTTCTTAAATTTTTTCAAATGCTTTTTAAACATTTTTATTTTTTTAAATTTCTTTTCAGTGTTCCAAATTCATTGTTTATGCACCACACCCAGTGCTCCATGCAATAAATTCCCTCCATAATACCCATGACCAGACTCACCCAACACCCCCCCCCCCCCCTAAAACTCTCAGTTTGTTTCTCAGCGTCCACAGTCTCTCATGGGTCCTCTCCCCCTCCAATTTCCCCCAACTCACTTCTCCTCTCCATTTCCCCATGTCCTCTGTGTTATTCCTTATATGCTCCACAAATAAGCGAAACCAAATGATAATTGACTCTCTCTGCTTGACTTATTTCACTCAGCATAATCTCTTCCAGTCCTGTCCATGTTGATACAAAAGTTGGGTATTCATCCTTTCTGATGGAGGCATAATACTCCATAGTATGTATGGACCGTATCTTCTCTATCCATTCGTCCATTGAAGGGCATCTTGGTTCTTTCCACAGTTTGTCCACTGTGGCCATTGCTGCTATGAACACTGGGGTAAAGATGGCCCTTCTTTTCACTACATCTGTATCTTTGGGGTAAATGCCCAGTAGTGCAATTGCAGGGTCATAGAGTAGCTCTATTTTTAATTTCTTAAGGAATCTCCACACTGTTTTCCAAAGTGGCTGCACCAACTTGCATTCCCACCAACAGTGTAAGAGGGTTCCCCTTTCTCCACATCCTCTCCAACACATGTTTTTTACTGTCTTGTTAATTTTGGCCATTCTAACTGGTGTAAAGTGGTATCTCAATGTCGTTTTGATTTGAATCTCCCTTATGGCTAGTGGTGATAAACATTTTTTCATGTGTCTGCAAGCTAATATAATTTTAAATTTAAAAACCTGATTAAAATGATGAAATGCATTACATGAAAAAACCTCAATTCAGGAAAGTATTTCATCACACTAGGCTTAAATCAACAAAGATTATAAGGTATCTAAAATACATTTATTATAAAACTTCATGCCAGGCATTGTAATAGATACAAAATATAAATTTTAATGGACTTATGAATTAGGAATTCATATTGTGCCCTATCTTATAGATGAAGAATTCCACGTTCCCACAAATTAGAAGTCACAATTAAAGTCATTCATCCCTTAAAGTTGGAAGATTAGATTTGGGACATAGTCTTATTATGAAGAACATGATCTTACCATCAGCTAGCACTGCATTTCTGTTGATATTTAATTAGAATATGTTTTAAATTATGTGCTTTATGTGTTTGTATTCAAATAATTCACATCACCAGCACAGCACTGCAGAAATGTGACTTAGCAATAGCCATATGAAAAATAAAATGACAGCAGTTCAGGTAACTATAAATTCAAATAGTAGAGATCGAATCCACTAGGAAATCTTCAGTTGCATGTAATTGAAAACCCAGCTCAACTGGCTTACCCCAAAAGAAAATCTATTACCTCAACTAGAATGAAATCCATAAGTAGGTTGCTCCAGGCTGGTTGTGATAAATGACTCAGTGATCTTCCTTCCCATGGTCTGAGCTCCTTTCTAGCTCTTGTTTTTTCTTATACTCCAACCTCAGTGTTTAAGTTTTGCCTGACCAGTTTTCAGGTAAGGTTGATGGAGTGATTGCAAGTAAAGTTTTAAGCAATTCCAGACATTATTTATAAAAACAAACAATCTTATATTTTAGTGTCTCCTTCTCAGGAAAGAGGATCCTTTCCCAGAAAACCAGAATAGGTCAGAATCAGCTCAAATGGTCATTCTTAAACCACAAACAAAGAGAACCAGCTCAAAAACATTATCTTACACCAAATATGATTTACCTCTAGAGCTGAAGAAGGTGTCACCCTGCCTTAAATTTTTCTGGGGAAGTGAAAGACATCCAAACAAAATCAGTCTGTACTAAAAAGAAGAAGGAAAACTGAATGCTTAACAAACAAATGTCTACTACAACATCAATGCAATATCAATTACTTTCCCCCCAAATTCAGTCCTATGTGTTATTCACAAAGGTGGTCTTCGATTGTCAACCCAATACTATGAGGTGACTATAACTATATGAACTTTTTCTTTTCACTTCATATCCAGTCAACATATTTTTGAGCTTCAGCTCCTAAATTCCTCTTAATCAAATACATAAATGAGCATTACAGAAGTGGCTGATGATTGTGTAAAGAACTGATGTTTGGGGTAAAGGGGAATGGGCAGTGTTAATCAATGTAAATAAATTTCCCTATAATTAAAAATTCATTTTTAAAGGCATAATTAATAAACAGAATTTATTTTATTACTATTGTTATTTCTATTATTATTTTACAATTGTCCTTCTTGGCCATAAAACTCTCAAGTCTTCTCCTCTATCTAAGCATTCTTCCCCCATGAGCAGTCAAATTTCCTGTAGTACTCTCCCCATCTCCTACCTATTAAACAATAATGTCAAAACTCAGTATGGCTTACCAAAACCCTAACTCTATAATTAGAACAACCTTCCTTTAAAAAAAAGAGAGGTGCTGTTTAGCATCTCTCTTTTTTGCTTGACTATGCAACACACAACAACACCATTTGATATTGCTTATGAAAGTATATCTTTCAAATACATAACATATTCTCTCAAAGAGGAAGTCTGAAGAAAAGAAATTTCCATGAGACTTGGTACTTTCCAGTTCACATCAGTGAACTTATTACTGAAAACCATAATTTCAAAAGACACCATCTATGTCGGTGAGGCTTGTAGAAACTACCTCAACCCCTAAAAAAAGCAAGTAATCTGAAGATGAAATGACCAACAGAAAAAAAAAAAAAGGTATTTTCAAAAGAACGTGAAAGGCAGAAAATGAAAAGAATGAAATGTAAATCATTTTTGATTAAATATAAAGACTTCACTTTAGGAGGATTTTTATACAGCTACACAAACACATGAAGAAAATATAGGTAGCAACTTTTCAAACTTAGACTATTATCATTTCATAAATTGGTATTTTCTAATGTCTAATGTGAAATTTTTTTCATGTAATTGTATATTTTTAGGAGTATGCTTTTAATCAAAGAGTTTTTGAACATAGGAATAATGTAATCAATATTACTCATTATTAATATTAAACTAGGAGTAGTCTGTGTGGTGGATTTTATTATACAAAAATTGGAGACAATGGAACTAGTTGTCACTGTGCCTTCCAAAATGGCTGTAGACAAATAGTTGAGCATGACTTTTGAGAACTTGAAATGTGACCAGCATCACTAAGCAACTAAATTTTTAATTGTATTAAATTTAATTAACACAAATTTGAATACCCTCATGCGGTTAGAAGCTAGCGTATTGACAATAGAGACCTAGCACCTTTCCACCATTGCAGAAAGTTCTACTGGATAGTCCTGATTTTCTAGACATGAGAAAACACAGACAGCAGTGATGGGTTTGTGATAGAAAAGGGGCAAATTCACATAGAAATCATTTAAAAGAAAAGGTCAATCAGCTTTTAAAGTTGACGGACAATTGAAATTTGAATAAGTGAAGAAGTTCCCCAGCTCATAGGTTGGACTGATGCCTGAAAAGAAAAATCTTTAAAATGTACACTTTTAAGCTACTTAGAAAAAGGTAAACATAAAAATTTTTAAAAATAATTTTCATATATGCAGTAACAACAGATAATTTAGACCTTTAATAGTATAATTATTTAATATTTAGCCAATGCTTACTGCATTTGAGCTACTAAAGTAGCACTTATACTGTTTTGTTTTTTTTTTTACTTTTTATTTTTTATAAACATATAATGCATTATTAGCCCCAGGGGTATAGGTATGTGAATTGCCAAGTTTACACACTTCACAGCACTCACCATAGCACATACCCTCCCCAATATCCATAACCCCACCACCCTCTCCTGACTCCCCTCCCCCCAGCAACCCTCAGTTTGTTTTGTGAGATTAAGAGTTTCTTAAGGTTTGTCTCCCTCCTAATCCCATCTTGTTTCACTTATTCTTTTCTTACCCTCCAAACCACCCACGTTGCATCTCCACTTCCTCATATCAGGGAGATCATATGATACTTGTCTTTCTCTAATTGACTTATTTCACTAAGCATAATACCCTCTAGTTCCATCCACATCATCACAAATGGCAAGATTTCATTTCTTTTGATAGCTGCATAGTATTCCATTGCATGTATATATATATATACCACTTCTTCTTTATCCATTCATCTGTTGATGGACATCTAGGTTCTTTCCATAGTTTCACTATTGTAGACATTGCTGCTATAAACATTCCGGTGCATGTGCCCCTTTGGATCACTACATTTGTATCTTTAGGGTAAATATCCAGTAGTACAATTGCTGGGTCATGGGATAGCTCTGTTTTCAACTTTTTGAGGAACCTCCATGCTGCTTTCCAGAGTGGTTGCACCAGCTTGCATTCCCACCAAGAGTGTAGGAGGGTTCCCCTTTCTCCACATCCTCACCAGCTTCTGTCATTTCCTGACTTGTTCATTTTAGCCATTCTGACTAGTGTGAGGTGGCATCTCATTGTGGTTTTGATTTGTATTTCCCTGATGCCCAGTGATGTGGAGCACTTTTTCATGTGTCTGTTGGGTATCTGGATGTCTTCTTTGCAGAAATGTCTGTTCATGTCCTCTGCCCATTTCTTGATTGGATTCTTTGTTCTTTGGGTGTTGAGTTTGCATAGCTCTTTATAGATTTTGGATACTAGCCCTTTATCTGATATGTCTTTGCAAATAACTTCTCCCATTCTGTCAGTTGTCTTTTGGTTTTGTTAACTGTTTCCTTTGCTGTGCAAAAGCTTTTGATCTTGATGAAATCCCAATAGTTCATTTTTTCCCTTGCTTCCCTTGCCTTTGGCGTTGTGCCTAGGAAGAAGTTGCTGTGGCTGAGGTCGAAGAGGTTGCTGCCTGTATTCTCCTCAAGGATTTTGATGGATTCCTTTCTCACGTTGAGGTCCTTCATCCATTTTGAGTCTATTTTCATGTGTGGTGTAAGGAAATGGTCCAATTTCATTTTTCTGCATGTGGCTGTCCAATTTTCCCAACACCATTTGTTGAAGAGGCTTTCTTTTTTCCATTAGACATTCTTTCCTGCTTGGTCTAAGATTAGTTGACCATAGAGTTAAGGGTCTATTTCTGGGCTCTCTAATCTGTTCCATTGATCTATGTGTCTGTTTTTGTGCCAATACCATACTGTCTTGATGATGACAGCTTTGTAATAGAGCTTGAAGTCTGGAATTGTGATGCCACCAACTCTGGCTTTCTTTTTCAATATTCCTTTGGCTATTCAAGGTCTTTTCTGGTTCCATATAAATTTTAGGATTATTTGTTCCATTTCTTTGAAAAAAATGGATGGGATTTTGATAGGAATTGCATTAAATGTGTAGATTGCTTTAGGTAGCATAGACATTTTCACTATTGTTTTATTTAATCCTCAATGTAATACTATAATATAGTGTTAATTCAATGTGCAAAATTACTGTTATCCCATTGTGAATATTCAGAAACAAAGGTTTAGAAAAAGTTAAATGCCGTATAGAATACTACACAACTAGATAATGAGCAGGAATTTTAACTCTCTTCTATTCAACACTATTCAACACATTTTTTTAAGATTTTATTTGTGTATTTGAAAGAGAGAGAATATGCACAAGTAGGGGGAGGGGCAGAGGGAGAGGGAGAAGTAGATTCGCTTGCTGCACTGGGAGTGGACCCAATCCTGGGACATTAGGATCATGACCTGAACTGAAGGCAGATGCTTAACTGACTAGCCACCCAGGCACCCAGGCATCCATATTTTTAAATTCTAGCCTCCATTGTCTTGTGTTTTTATAGGGTGCTACTTAAAGAGTTTTATCTAACATAATCTATCTTTAGTCTTTACTAGTGGGAGAGGCGGCTACCCTTGAAAGATATGCAGTGCTGTGATCGGTTAATACAAATATTTCAAAATCTATAATAAATCTGATATTTTTTTTAATTTTCTGAACACATGACCAAAGCACTTGCATTCTGCACAGTAAATGTCTATTACAAATTTACTGAGGTAAAACTAAGTCTTATAATTAACATGGATTATAAATTAAAATATATGGTATTAACATTATAGTAATTACTATAAAATAAATTGTATATTAAGTCATATTGTAACAATTTTATTTCTTTTTTTTAAAGATTTTATTTGTTTATTTGAAAGAGAGAGTGAAAGAGCACAAGCAGGGGGAGCAGCAGAGGGAAAGGGAGAAGCAGGCTCCCCACCGAGCAGGGAGCTTCATGAGGGACTCAATCCCAAGACCCTGAGATCATGACCTGAGCCAAAGGCAGACACTTTACCATCGGAGCCACCCAGCCACCCCAACAATTTTATTTCTTGTGAGTAAAATCAGAACTACCAACCTTGTGCATCAATAAATGTATCATTGTGGCTGTATAGTTTAGATTTTTATTTTTATTTTCTAATCTCCTCGTGTTTTTAGCCCAACTCAAAAAATTATTCAAACTTATCACTATTTCTATTCCAACCCCAGAATGTTCTGCACATGTTAATATGTAATTTGAATTAATAATTTATTACACACTTGCCTTGTGAAAAAGAATAAAACATTTTGCAATTACAACAAAATGAAACGATTAAGGCTAAAATGTGTTTCTATTTCCCTTGGCTCTTAGTAATAAAAGAGAGGACACCTTGAAAGAAATCGACTGACTTCTTTGTCTTTTCTTCTCTGCTAGCAAGCACCTTGCTTAGAACATAATCTACCAGACTTTCACCTCTCAGAAAGTCCATTTCAAAAAAAAAAAAACAAACCTGTTTCACATGATTGTTAAATTGTTAAATGATGTGTTTGACTGGCAGAAACTTCTATTATTTGGAGATGAACCCCAGCGTATAAAGAGCAATTCCTGTTCAAAGAAAAGAGGCAAATGAGATGTTTATTGATGATTAGAGACATTATTGATACTTTTCTCTCTGATAGTATCTTCAGAAATGGAGGTCACCTTTCTACATCATAACCAGAGCTACAAAAACTATACAGAGAAGGAAGTATTGTAAAATTGGCAATATTTGCTAGCAAAAAGAAAGAACCAAGGACTTTAAGACTCTTTAGAGAAATGATACTTGGAACTGGTAGCAAGAATAATATAGACAGACAGGTCCTTAAAGGGAGGGAAATGTTTAAAGAGAAGGAACAAGGAGGAATTAAGAGTGAGGAACCATGCACATAGGTCTTATCCTGAAGACTTAAGGCCTTTGTCTCTTATGAATATAAACAAGGTAGACCCAGGCCTGACTTGTCTACCATTCTTTGCCCAAGACCACACAACTTTGGTACAATTCCAGGATGCTTAGGGTAATAAATATTTCAACTTGTATTACTGTTCACTATGAATATTAAAATTCTTTTCTCTTTCTTTTTAAGGATTTTATTTATTTGCCAGAGAGAGATAGCACTCACAAGCAGAGGTAGTGGCAGGCAGATGGAGAAGCAGATGAGGGACTCGTTCTCAGGACCCTGGGATCATGACCTGAGCAGAAGGCAGATGCTTAATGGACAGAGCCACACAGGCATCCTTAAAATTCTTTTTTCAAACCTGAGAAACAACAAGAATATGTGACTTGGTAAATTTTATTAGGTTTGAGAATTTTCTGTTAGTTTCTTAGAAGGAAAATAAAAGGAAGAAAGAAATGTGTAACTGGTATGGATATAAAAAAAAAAAGAAATTTGTAACTGTTGTCTTTACTAGTTAGCCCTTATCTGACACTGTTAAAAAAAATAAAATTTTCTTGCTCAGTATCTCTGATCAGCAGCCAGAGGTGTGTTCTGTATTATTTGTTGCTTATTACAGTTTATTAAGAGCCACAGGTTCATAAGCTTATTATTTCTGATTAATGATCCACAGGTTGCCTGCAGTGGCAACCACAGGTGATGGCTCCAACATGTCATGATAACTCATACCATGATAAAGGTAGGATAGTTTCCTATTCTGCCATATAAACTAACAGCTTGGGTCTATCCTCATGATCTTATGCAAATAATTACTTCATGGGTATTTAAGTTCTTTCCCTATATATTTTTGTTAAATTATCTCACTATTTAGTCTTCTTGATGGTTCTGTTGTTAGTAAAACTTTCATACATGCTTATGATCAATTTGTCTAAGACATTTGGTTGAAGAGGAGGCATTCCATATGGATTCATGAAGAACAACTCCAGGGTAATTCCCCAGGGATCATCTGAAGGGACACTGGCTGCACATTCAGTAAAGATGTGGTGGCAAGAAGAAACCTGCTAAGCTGACCACCCAGTAATCACTCCATCTGACAACTTGACCACTAGGCTTGTCTACTTCTGTATGTATATTTCACAGGACTAGGATTCTTATAAAGTACAGTATGCCCAGTGAAATTTAAATTTCAGAGACAGCATTATTTAACTGTAATGTATGGGATATAATTATATTTTAAAAGTATTTGTTGTTTATCTGAAATTCAAATTTAACTGACATGTTCTAATCACAGATCGGAGAAGGAAGTAACC
This sequence comes from Taxidea taxus jeffersonii, assembly GCA_003697995.1. Lineage (NCBI taxonomy): Eukaryota > Metazoa > Chordata > Mammalia > Carnivora > Mustelidae > Taxidea > Taxidea taxus. The sequence continues at coordinate 9,782 of RCUC01156870.1, read as the reverse complement.
TGGAAACAGGTTATATAACTAGCCTAACAATCTTTCAAGAAGAGAAATGACGTCCTTCAAAATATATCATTTGGAGAAATAAGTAGGAAGAGGTAGAGCTAGAACCCCTAGCAAAAAGAGAGGAACTATAAAAGTAGGAAGAAAACTACAGGCATTAGAATTGGTTAACTTCTTTTGGGGATTGGGGATTCAGCTCTTATAGGAATTTGAATAGAGTTCTCAAGCATGTACCTTGCTACATTGGGTCACATTGGTTCACATCTCATCAGAAATCAACAACAAACAAATAACAATTCTCTTTATTAATCCATATACTAACTTTGAAAATGAAAGCATTTATATAGTTTCATGTGAAAATATCTTGGCGTTGAAATTAAAAGTTTTTCCTCTTTTTAACTGGGCAAAATATATCCTATTAACTCATATTAACTCACTTTTCTCATCTTAAATTAGCAAAACAATCCTGCCCACCTAAGAGCTGTGAGGAGTTTTCATATAAATAAGATACTCAGTTCAGTGCCTGAATTATATTAATCACACCATATAGTTTAACTAGTATAATTAAGACAAGATAGCTATAATGTATAAATAAAATTATATGTCAGAAATTATTTTTTATCTAAATAGATGTTTTTAACAAAATTAGATTTCACTTTACCACAGTACCCTTTACTCCTAGAGCAGTGTTCTGGGACACAGTAAATATTAAAAAAAATTTGTTAAAAGAATAAATATGTTCAATTTTAGCCCACAACGTATTGTCCTATGATAACAATTTAAAACTGGTTTCTACTATCTTGCCTCATATTTTCAGAACTTTGACTTTGGACTTAGAAAAGTTATTTCTGTGAAGCTGTATTTTAATTTGCATATCATCATTACAGATTTTGATGTTCTTGTGGTCTGACTGAATTTTAATTGATTAATCTATGATGGAAAATGTAAAACTCACACCTTAATTATCGATGTTATTAAAAATAAAACTTTTAAAAGTATATGTTATCTAAAATGTATAAAAATTATATAGTTATTTTATTCTTAACTTTTCTTCTCTTGTAGTTTATAGCTACCTTGTTTATAAGCTATTATGAATATGAAATTGTTACTTTTGATTTCAAGATTAAAAAGAAAATAATTATAAAAATGATTATATACTATACTATAAATTATTGCTAAAACCATTGTTCTAATAGCATAACATTAGTTTTCATTATTCAAAATTAACAGGGGAAAATATTAGTGAAATAAAACAATTCCTTGCCTCCAAATTTCCACATTTAAGATTGTTCTTACCAGCATTTGTGTACATGTCAACCATAACCCAGGAACTAAAAAAGATAAAGGAACTTTCTCTCTCCCACTAACAGAAACCAGCTTCTAAATTAAAACTACTTCATGTATACAGTCTCTTCACAATAGGAATTGATGATCTATTATTTCACTGGATTTGGGACTTTTGACAAGAAGATCTGGTGATTCAGAGAATTAAACTGTGTGTGGATGATCAAGATTAAATTCTGTAAAAAAAAAAAAACAAAAAGAAAGAGCTAGAAATTCATATTGATATTGGACAAATGTTTTGATGAAGCCTTAGGAAAAAAGAATAGACACCAATCAAACTAAGTATCATTCATGCACTATATTCAATGCAACCAAGAACAGATGTGAAAGGCTGATGTTAGAGAAATAATGAATAATGAAGTTGTTCAATGCCAACTCTCATTTTACCTGATTATTACTGGTTTTTTGATGGAATTATAGATGAGAAAAGTGCATTTTTAAAGTACTAAATATATTTCAATTATTGAATTCACCATGAATCTATCACCAAAAATGATCCGTCATTAGTATTCTGGGTTACCTACAAAGGGCTAAATCAGAATGCCCCATTGTTAAAAAACAAAACAAAACAAAAAAAAACTACAGTTAATAAAAGCTGTGTTACTGTAAAATAATAATTGTCACTGTAGCTAAGCACTATTTGTGCAGTTGGTCAATGTGCCAAATGCTTTATTTTTATTTTGTTTACTTTTTCCAGAAACACTGAGCTAGATATTACTGTCATTTCCATTTTAGAGATAAGCTTAAAGAACTTAACTAGATTACTAAATCTCATATGACCAATAAGTGGAAGAGCCAGGATTGATCTATCTTTATTTATTTCTCTCTCTCTCTGTGTCTCTCTTGTCTATCCTTGGGTCCTCCGACCAAAAATCTCCTATGATGCAGGCTCTCACTGGTCAATATGTAATCACAACCCGACTCAATTTTTCATCAGTAGAATAAAGTAAACAGTTTATAAAGTTATTTGGTACCAAATGAGAAAATGTTTGAAATCTGTGAAAACTGTAAACTGACACCATTATAGATATTTTTTACTATTAACAATAAATTCTAGTTTTACTATTAATAGAATGTTCAGGCACTGGATTCAGTAAGAAAATAAGATATGGTTCAAACTTCATGATGATCACAGCATAGTGTGACAATCTTATATATAATTATGAGTATGATTATGAGTATATATAATTAAATATAGATGACGGCATGAAAGTTTCATAAGGAGTTCAGAGGAAGAAGAGACTTCATGTGAAAGGGAGTGTGTTCAGGAAGGAAGGGAGAAATCCAAATAGACAGGAAAACTAGTATAGGGTATTTTAGAACAGGGTGCAGGGACAAAGCAGAAGAATTAGGAGAATTTACATAACCCAGTTGGCTAAGTTTTGTGCAATATATGACAGTTTCTAATTTTTCACATCCTGATCAGTATGTTCTACTCTTTAATAATAACCTAGGTAAAAGTAGTATTAATTTTAATGAGCATGGATTTTTTTAAAAAGTTATTTTGAACATCTTTTATAGATTAAACATTTATAATTAACTGTCTATGGAGATGTCTACCCATATTGGCTTACTATTTGCTATCAATGCCAAATATTTCTTCACTAGTGAGAGAAGCTTTCCATGTGTTAGGATATTAGTCTTATGTTTTATGAGTTGAAACTATTTTTCAAGTTAGTGTCTTTTGACTATGCTTATATTGGTTTTCATAAGGAATTTAAAACATATGTTGGTTTTAATTTTTTTTTAATTTTATGGATTCTGAGTTTTGTGCCATGCTGAGGAAAGCCTTGCCCATTTTCAGATAAATTTTTTAAAATTATTCTCATTTTTTTCTAGGATCTTTGTGTTTATTTTTATATTTAAATATTTGATTCATATGGAATTCTCCCCAGAGTAAAAGTGTGAGATAGCATTCAAATTTTTTTTTGTTTTTAATTGGTTTACATAGTTATTGAAATAGCATTTATTACAAAAATGAAACTCTAACTCAATAAATTTCTGTTTGGGTATATTTTTAAATTTTCTCTTATTTTCCAATAATCTGTTCGTGCACCAACATTACAATGCTTTATTTTTTAAGATTTATTTATTTATTTATTTGAGAGAGAGAGAGTAGGAAGAGGGGCAGAAGGAGAGAAACTCAAGCAGACCCATGCTGAGCATGGAGACCAATGCAGGGCTCTACCGGGGCTAGACATCACAGCACTGAGATCATGACCTGAGCCAAAATCAAGAGTCAGGTGCTCAACCACTAAGCCACCCAGATGCCCCCAAATTACTGTACTTTAAAAAGTATTAAAATTTTATAAAATGTGTTATAATGTAGTAGAGCTAGTCCTTCAACATTAGTCTTCATTTTCAGAAATCCTGTAGATAATTCTGACTCGGTTATTTTTCCACATAAACCTTAATTTCAGATTTTGTAGTTTAAATATCTCTTATTTTTATTTGAGACCCCCTTAAATTTATTATCTGAGGAACAATTTCAGAATTATTATGTTGAATCTCCTGATTTTCAAGTAGCAAATAGCATAATTAAGGTCTCCTGGCATTTTCTCTCTCAATATAGATAGCCACTCAAGACATAGCAAAATAAACTTGACAGTCTAGTTTGATCAGGGAGGCTGGTAGGTTCAGCCTGTATGAAAAAGTCCCCTTATTTTAAACTCAACATAGAAGGACAAAATCAGCCTAAAGCAGAGGCTCCTGCACAAAATGGAGAAAGGAGAGGGATTTTGGGGTCTATAGCCAATGGTGATGAGGGAGAGTAAGACAACCCAGAGAAAATGGCCTCATTACCCAGGAGCCTTGCCTAAAGCCAAAGGAATAAACCAAACCAAACATCCAGCAGCATCACTTAGTCCAGCAGGGCTATCAAGTGTCCCAGCAGTGGCAGCACTGCATTTTCCATACACATTCTTCTCACAGTGTGAGTCAAATCTGCAGCAGCCCACTCCAGCCCAATTGTGTTACTTTTTATTATCTATCTGCCCTCCTTTAGAATATGAGTTTATGAGTGTGGAAACTTGTCTAGCTTAATTTCCTATTATTTCTCTAGCAATTGTAACACTACACTTCAAATTTTTTAGAAGAAAATTCAGTAAATGTATATCAAATAAATGAATAACAAACCTATGAATAAATGGAGTGATATTCTGCTAAAGATATTACCTCTGACTCTTGCACCCCATTAGTTGATTAGTGAGATGTGCCATGAGAAAACAGAAAATAGAAAAGCTGAAAAGCCCAGAGGTGTGAGAAGAGATGCACGTACGAGTTAAAGACAAATATGCATTTATTCTTTTGCTTGTATTGCTTGTATTGTATCATGCTTATCTGTGTGTTCCCAAATTATTACTTAAGTCATTTTTATTTATTTCAATTTGTCTGTAGGTCCTTGACCATGATATTTGTCTGACAGAAAATTTTATTGGGAGTTTTACGATCATTTGAGATCTTGACCGTTCACTTTTCCTTCAAAAAGCAAAATGGAGTAAGCACTGACTTTGCTTGTTATCATTGAAAAAAATATGGTCCAGATAAAACTTTGCTCTCAGTGGCTAATGCACAGTTTCTTATTCATGTGTTCATTATGAGTGAACTTGACCATTGCAATAGTTTCCATAATCGCTTCCCTACTGTTAGAACAATTTTTGATGATATCACCCTCATGCTTCACTTGTTTAATTAGACCCCAGTGCATCAATGAGTCATTTTAACTTTCTCCTGTGAAGGCTCTTCATGCCCAGGGCTCAACCCTGTCTCTAAGTTTTATGCTGTTCTTCTTAGCCAAGGCTGTAAGATACTTGAATACAGTTGTTTTCTAGACAATTTATGTTTTTATTGATAACAAAATGAATCTTTACCCATTTCTTTGATGCTGTCTGAGTGGGGAAGGGATTTGATATTCTTTGAAAACCTACTATGTGTGAAATTATGTGCTATGCATATCACAATTATGGATTCATTTAAAATTAAGATATTATTTTCCTCATAGTAAATTAGTAAATGCTCACTGCAAATGTTTTGGGAATATAAAATTTTAAAAAATAGAAAACAAAATTAGCCAACTCTCTCAGTCCAGAAGTAAACATTTTTAATATTTTGAAGTACAATATATAGGGTTTTTCTATAGATACATTTAACAAATATATGTGACTGTGTTGTTCATAAAGTTGTCAACTTATTAAACATGGTCTTTTACCTATTTTATTAAAATATCTTTAATATATCCTGTTCAATGACTATAAGTTCTATTACAAAGCTTTTATGCTGTTCCTAATGGGTAATTAGAATACCAATTGATAGAATTAAAAGCATGAGTTGAAACAAAGAACAAGTAACTCTGGAGATACAATCTAACATAGATAATCTCATAATATGTTACTCTTATGTTACATTTGGTTTAATTTAAAACTGGTTTTTTAAAAAGTATGATTTCTTATGCTTTAAGAGAATTATGTAATAGTATTCTATAATAAAGAGAATTCTGATCCAAGTATATTTAAGTGATTTGTCTTTAGTTCTCATTAACTAACATATTCCATATTCTAATACTGCATATATTATTGTTATAACTTTTATGTTTATATAGCTATATATCTCACACACATATAACATTATATATATATATTGAATTCATACATATTAAAATTAAGATGTTAACAACATAAACATCACTTGTGTGTTCAGTCACTCATAATATGTGAGACCTGTTGGAGGCAATATACTTTCTCCCTTTTACCCTAAATGTAATAAAGTTGCATTAAATTGAATAAACCAATTTTAGATCAGGTTCACACTGACTGCAAAGCTATTTACTTCCACTAGTTTAAGTGAGAGGAAATAGGATTAGAGTGAACATGGGAGATGAGTTGGGTTGTATGGGAGTGAAGAAAATAAATTTTTTGATATGTCGGTTCAAGTATGGTCTTGTCCAATATCAACGAAATTATATGCATGCAACTCAGTTTGGTTTTTTGGGGGTTTTTTTGTTGTTTTTTTATATTTTATTTATTTATTTGACAGACAAAGATCACAAGCAGGCAGAGAGGCAGGCAGAGAGAGAGAAGGGGAAGCAGGCTCCCTGCCGAGCAGGGAGCCGGATGTGGGGCTCAGTCCCAGGACCCTGAGATCATGACCTGAGCCAAAGGCAGAGGCTTTAACCCACTGAGCCACCCAGGTGCCCCGCAACTCAGTTTTGTAGGATTATTGGAGAGGGGGAAGAATGGAACCAGAAACCTTTGTTTTATATCCAGATTCTCCAAATTCTTGCTTGAATTCCTGCTCTATTTGTTTACTAAGTGGGACTGATACTGTTGGAAAATAGCATTCGTTAAAAGTTAAAATAATAAGTCACAAAACACAGATCTCTTCTCAGCAGGGCTGAGTCTACTGGAGCCCAGAATTAGGGTGTAGGCAAGAGGAAGTCCCCTCCTGTCCTGTCCACACATGTCCTCAATATTCAGCCAAATCCTTTCAGTGGAAGGAAAGGATTAGGAAGAAGAATTAAGAAATCATATTGATAGAGACATTTCCTATGGCTTCAACCTCTATAAGAATTTTAATTTCAGTTTATTTAGGTTTTTTTAATTGAGAATTGGATTCCTTAGAAAAATAAATAAAAGCTTGATTTGAAATCAGTGAGAAGAGTTGAGTTCCTAAAAACATGATGGATGAAAAAATACCCAAAGCATATAAAGTTAGCAAAGCTTACGTGGAAAACCACTCCACTGGAGAAGCCCACCACAGAATTTATTGGTAAAGCCTTAGAGCCCTCAAAGGAGAGGGAACACATGGTTTATGAGTTTATTTTCTGGGACACTGTTTTGATAATGGTGGTAGTAAAACTTTCTTTGAGATAAATTAGTAAAGCAGAAGGTTAACATCAAGGTAGTGCTGAATAAGACTTTGCAGATATGTTCTTAGCAGCCCTAGAATGTGACTATCATTTGTAAAGCTGTATGTGTGACCCTCTCTTGAATAGGCTGATGTTTCCTAGAGTTTATTCTGTGATAATTATTTGGAAATTCTAAATCACTCAAGACTAAATTAAGAGCACAAAACCTTAAACTGGATAACTACTCAGAAGAACCCATTTCACTTCTATAACAGTTTTTAAAAGAAGCATGTCTCCTCATTACTGTTTTCTTTAATGTTTATAAGTATATGGGAAAATTTTCAGGAATAATCTGGTTGATAAGATGAGTTGAGAATGAAGACATTACATTTAAATTATTCTCCCTGATAGCTTATTAATAAGTACAAAATAACTGCAAATACCAAATAGTAAAATAAATGATTCATTTTAACACATGCAGTGATATAGAGAGAGGGGTTACATAATGGCATTTTGGTGTTGACTTTGACAGCTGCAAGTATTTATTATCGTTTGTTTGTTTGCTGTATTTACTGAGTAGAAATGCAGGGAGTTAAGAAAAAGTGTCAGGCAAAATAGTAGATGCTTGATAGGACAGATTTAATTAGCTGATACAAATATTATAATATATCAGCACTTTTAACAACATGACCCTCATTTGTTCCTCGGGGGACACAGCACAACAAAATCAAAGATTTTTTTCTAAAATGACAGCTGCTGATAATTCTCTATATTTACAGATTTTATTCCCTCTAAAAAGCACAACATGTCCTTAATTTTGTGATGGTCCTCAAAGGTTAATGGTCTGAACTCACATTCCTGATAATTCAGCTTTTGTACAGTAGGCCAAGTTCACTGCAACATCAGGAATAAGGGTTTTTCCAAAGCTAGGACTAGAAAAGGCCACAGAACAAAAATAGAGTGAAAAGTATTGAGTTAAAAGATTAGCATTGATCCTAGATTATCACAAAAGTTGCCTAAATATTCTCCTGGTGTCTGTGCTACCTTCAGATGCTCAATCTATCTTACCCTGCCTACAGATTTATTCCTTCTTAAACACATCTTTGATCACGCTGCAGCCACAAGTAAAATGTTCAATAGCTCCTTATAACTAAAGTATAAATGCTATCCTTTAACCATTTGGCCACTGCTTATCTTGCCACACTTCTGCATTCTCAATTATGTGACGTCTCCACTTCAGCTAGGGGGCTCTATTTTGTTTTAGTTTGACTTAAAACAATACTGCCTCACAAACTTGCTCACAAAACCAATCTCAAATACACACGGAGTATGCCTAGCTGTTTCACCATACACCTCCTTTTCACTGATATCTTCCCCAAATATTTTAGAAAAAAAAAAAAAAGCTTTAAACTCTCAACGTCTTATAACACTCTGCTCTTGTTAATAATGTATTTGACATACTCATGAACTGTTTTCTTGAGGTCAAAGTGAGATCTTGCAGCTAGCATCTGTTTCTACTGCTTAGTCTTACAAGTACTCCCTTACTCAATAAATATCAAATGTTGACTACCAACTCTGGAGAAAGTTACAGGAATTTTGAGACATGGATAATAAAAATAAAACATAGAATATATTCCAATTATTTCCAAATTTGTACTTAACAAAGGTCACAGGAGAGTTACTCAGGAAGAATTAAGAGGTAGGGGCCTCTTCACTTGTCCATTGTGTCTTTGCCTTCCTCCAAGTCTACACTGCGTCTTGCTTCCATGAGACACAGCTGAACAATGTTCTTCAGGATGAACATCTGACCTAATCCTGCAGAATGTTTACTATTAACCATGCTTAAATCTACCAGGCTGAGATTTTTCCACTTATTTTTTCCTAGGGGTTTAAACTTTAGATAACGGAATAAAAGAATTTAGAAAGAATCAATACACACTATGGGTTGAATACACACTATGGGTTGAATGTTTTAAGACAATAAACAATTAACATATGGAGAAAATTAACTAGTATTTACTGAGTGTTGGTATATTTGGGGTGCTATGCAAGATTCTTTGTAAGTACATCTTATTTATTCTCAATATGAGAATATGAGAATGAGGAATATGAGAGTGAAGAAACTGAAACCCAGAATGGTTAATCAACTTGCCCAAGATCACACAATCAAAATAACAGGCTCAGATTTCCACTCAATATGCTGTCTTTAAATTAAGACTCTGTATCTTTTGCATAAATACCCAGGTGAGATATAGCTGAATTATATGATAGATGTATTTTCAATTATTTTAGAAACTCTTAGATAATTTTCCAAGTGGTTATAGAATTTTACATTTTCATTAGTAGTTTGTTAGTGTTCTAACACTAACATATTTTGTTAGAACTTGGCATTTTCAATCATTTAGAATTTTAGCCACTCTAATTGGTATATATTAGTATCAGACCAAGGTTTTTACTTCTGTTCTCCTACTGACAAATACATTGAGCATCATTCCTGTGCTTACTGGTCATTCATAGATCTCCTTCTGTGAAGTGTCTGCCCAAACCTTTTACCTATGTTTATTGGGTTGTTTATCATAAGTCCACATAAAGATTTCTA
>RCUC01156869.1:0-71538 GCA_003697995.1 Taxidea taxus jeffersonii | reverse complement strand
CCCACCCCTTTCAGTTTGTTTTGACATTAAGAGTCTCTTTTGGTTTGTCTCCCTCCCGATCCCATCTTGTTTCATTTATTCTTCTCCTACCCCCTTTAATCCCCACCCCCCATTACATCTCCACTTCCTCATATCAGGGAGATCATATGATAATTGTCTTTCTCCGATTGGCTTATTTCGCTAAGCATGATACCCATGCTTAGTTCCATCCATGTCATTGCAAATGGCAAGATTTCATTTCTTTTGATGGCTGCATAGTATTCCGTTGTATATATATATACCACCTGCCTGCTTCTCTGCCTACTTGTGATCTCTGTCTGTCAAATAAATAAATAAATATCTTTAAAAAAAAAAGAAGCAAGACAATGAAGTAAGATTAGTCTCTTTAACACAAATAGTGCTGAAACTGGACATTCACATGCAAAAATGAATCTAGAACCAGATCTTACACCTTTCAGAAAAATTACCTCAAAATGCATCCTAGACGAAAATATATAACACAAAGTATAAAACTCAGGGGAAAAAAAAAACAGAAAAAATCTAGATGATCTTGAGTTTGGTAATACATTTTTGTTACCATCTGAGGTGAGTGATCCATGAAAAAAATTAATACGTTGGAATTCACTAAAATTAAAAATGTATTCTCTGTGAAAGACACTGTCATGCAGGGGCAGGGGTGCTTGGGTGGCTAAGTCGTTAAGCATCTGCCTTCAGCTCAGGTCATGATGCCAGGGTCCTGGGATTGAGCCCTGCATTAGGCTCCCTGCTCGGTGGGAGGTCTGCTTCCCTCTCTGTCTCCCACTCTCACTCCTCTACCTGCTTGCATTACCACTCTCACTATCTCTCTCTCTGTGTGTCAAATAATTAAAATAAAATATTGAAAAAAAAAACACTGTCATGCAAATGAAAAGGCACAGACTGGTAGAAAATTTGTGCAAACATATATAGTGAAAGAGTCATATCTGATATACATAAAGAATTCCTAAAATTCAATATTAAGTAAAATAAATAACATAATTAAAACTTGGATAAAATATGAATAGATCCCTGACAAAAAAAAATACACAGATAGCAAGTAGGCACTTGAAAAGATGTTCAGCATCTTAAGTTACCAGGGAATTGCTAATTAAAACAATGAGACAGGCATTGTTTTGGTGGCTCAGTTGGTTAAAAGCAGATAAAAATAATTCTTTACTATTTTAAATGAAAATCTCTGACTCTTGATTTTGAATCAGGTCATGGTCTCAGAGTTGTGAGATCAAGCCCCATATCAGACTTGGTGCTCCACAGGGAGCCTGCTTAAATTCTCTCTCCCTCTCCCTACCTCGTGCAACATGTGCAGATGCACGCTCTCTCAAAACAAAGGAAGGAAACACTGAGATACCACTCCGCAGCATTTTAGAGCACCAGACATGCAAAACGCTGACAGCACCAAATGCTGGTGGGGAGAGAGATCAATAGGAACTCACATTGATTTTTGGTGAAATGCAAAATTGTACAGCTGCTTTGAAAGACAATGTCACAGTTTCTTACAAAACTTAGCCTACAGTCCAATACATGCACTTCATGGCATTTACCTAAATAAGTTGAAAACTGGCATACAGAACAAATCTGGAATACAAATATCTACACAAAATCTTGCATAGGAATGTTTATAGCAGCTTCATTGATAATTGCCAAAACTCAGAAGCAACCAAGATGTCCTTTAACAGGTAAATAAACTGTGACACATCCAGGCAATGGAATATTGTTCAAAGCTAAAATGAAATGATGGGACGCCTGGGTGGCTCAGTTGGTTAAGTGGCTGCCTTCGGCTTAGGTCATGATCCCAGCATCCTGGGATCAAGTCCCACATCGGGCTCCTTGCTCGGCAAGGAGCCTGCTTCTCCCTCTGCCTCTGCCTCTGCCTGCCTCTCTGTCTGCCTGTGCTTGCTCTCTCTCTCTCTATAACAAATAAATAAAAAATAAAATATTAAAAAAAAAAAGCTAAAAGGAAATGAGCTAACAAATCATGAAATGACATGGGAAAAACTAAGTACATATTGCTAAGTGTAAAAAAAAAAAAAAAGCCAATCTGAGAAGTTTATGTACTATAAGACATTCTGGAAAAGATAAGTCAACAGAGGTAGTAAAAAAGCTCAACAGTGGCTAGGGGGTTGAAGGGAGGAACAGAGAGAAAAATAGGCAGAAAATGGCATTTTTAGGGCAAAGTATCATGTATGTTACAGTAACAGTGGATACATGTAGTTCTGCATTTGTCAAAAGCAATAGAATTGACAATAGGAAGAAGGTAAATTAAGAACTTTAATAATAATGTAACAGTATTGGCCCATCCTTTTAACAGCTGTATCCCAATAATGCAGGATACTAATAGTGAGAAATGACATACATGGAGGGGTGAAGGGTATATAGGAACTCTTTGTACTTCCAGCTCCTTTTCTGGTGAAATTAAAACTGCTCTAGCGATGCCTGGGTGACTCAGTCTGTTAAGTTTCCAATTCTTGATATCGACTCAGCTCATGGTCTTGGAGTTGTGAGATTGAGCCCCACATTGGGCTGTGCATGGGGCGTGGAGCCTGTTTGTGATTCTCTCTCTCCCTCCTCTTCTGCCTCAGCTCCTCCCCAGCTCTCTTTCATTTTCTTTTTAAATATTTATTTATTTGACAGAGAGTGAGATCACAAGTAGGCAAAGAGGCAGGCAGAGAGAGGAGGAAGCAGGATCTCTGCTGAGCAGAGAGCCTGATGATGCGGGGCTCGATTCCAGGACCCTGAGATCATTACCTGAGCCGAGGGCAGAGGTTTTACCCACTGAGCCACCCAGGCGCCCTGCTCTTTCAAATAAATAAATAAATAAAATGTCAAAAAAAAAAAAAACACACCAGAAAACTAAAACAACTCTGCTCTAAAAATATGGCCTATTAATAAAAATCATAAAATAAATAAAAATTCAAACATTTAAATCACTGCAGTACAAGTAAGCAGACTATATTCTTAGAAGACTGAGATTTTTAGGCCAGGTGAAAAATCTAAACTCAATTATATACTTATACTAAAGATACATGTTAAATCGAAAAGCACAAAGATACTGAAACTAAAAGGAAGTAAAATTATGTACTATGCATCTTGAATCATAATAAAGCTAGAGTGACTAGAATAATTGTCTAAATACAAGAACAAATAGAGAGTGAGAAAAGGAATATTACCAGAGGGCAGAAGTGATGATTCATAATGATGACAAGCTCAATATATCAGAAAACTTAACATTGATAACTGATATTAACATTGATAATTGATATGTATTCTCCAAATAATGGAAGTAATGGAACTGAAAAATATCTGAGGTATAAGTTGGCAAAACTACCAGGCAAGCCCATAATCATAATTGTGGTCTTTAACACTACTCTGTAACTGTAACCAACTAGGCAAAATATCAAGAGAGACACAGAAGACCTGAATATCACTATTGATTGCTCTATCCCAAGTGGTATTCCTAGAAAACTACTTCCAGTACCTAGACAATACAACTTCTTCTCCAGAACACATGAAACATTAACCAATGTAGATGCTGAGCTGGGCCAGAAAACAAATGTCCTTCAATTTCAAAGGAGAGCACTCTTTCAGACTATGTCCTCTGACACAAACAGAAGCAAATTAGAATCAGTAAAATTAGATACCTGACAAAGTCCTAAGTATCTAAAAATAAAAACAACTTGCTTTTTAATAACATATAGGTCAAAAAAAGAAGAATTCACCAATTTAGAAAATTACAAGTGATTTTAAATAAATTATGGTGAACATATTACATACCAATATTTGCAGAAGGCATTTATTATGCTTAGAGAGAAAAACATAGCTTTTACATTCTTATGATAGAAAATAGGAAAGGCCTAAGATTAAGGATCTAAATGTTCATCTTTTAAAGCTAGAGAAGAACAAATTAAATGACAAGAATGGAGAAGAAGGGAAATAATTCAGTAAGGAATCAATGATGTAGCAAATAAACAGTAAATTCACAAAGCCAAAAGTTCAGAAGTTTGTCCTTTGAAACAATCAAGAAAATTGTAACAACCTGTAACAATAGTGACACCAGAAGAGAAGAACATGGATACAAAAAGAAGACACACTGCTAGAGTGAGAATGTAAAAAGGTCTTACTGCTAACATTCCAAGAATATTGAAAAAAAAGCAATTACTATGAACATCTTTATTCCATTACTTTGTTGAGGTACAAAAATTATCCAAATTTCTCTCCCATTCTTAAGGCTTTCAGACAACTAATCTCATACCAAATGAACAACTCAACACAGAGGTCAAACACGATGTGAAGTTATCACAGAGGAAAGTACAAAGTAACACCTTACATACAATTAAAATCTGATTTAGGGTCACACTCATAAAGCAGATAAAAGTAATTATTTTCTACCTTATTTTATTTTTTAACATTTTTAAATTTTTTTTTATTTGACAGAGAGAGATCACAAGTAGGCAGAGAGGCAGGCAGAGAGAGAGGGAGAAGCAGGCACCCCACCAAGCAGAGAGCCTGATGAGGGGCTTGATCCCAGGACCCTAAGACCATGACCTGAGCTGAAAGCAGAGGCTTAACCCACTGAGCCAGCAGGCACCCCTTATTTATTCTTTTAAAATGAAAATCTCAAATGAGGTGAGAAAAGTAAGAAAGAGTTAATAAATGAAAAACACACTTCAGAAATGAAAAATAAGTCATAAGAAATACTAGGATGACTAAATCCACTTATGATTCCTTAAAGTAAGAACTTTACATTTTTTTGTCCTAATTTTAAAAGTCACGTGTGGCATTGTGGACTGGATGTTTGTTATAGGTAGCTAATGAATCACTGAACATTGTATCAAAAACTAATGATGTCTCATATTTTGCCTAATTGAACATGATAAAAATAAATTTAAAAAGCTGAGTATTTTTTAATTAAATAAAAAAACAAAGGTATATGAAATTTAAACCAAACAAACCTTACTTTTTATATAGTACAATGTACTAAATAAATAAGCCCCTTAATCATTTGTTTAAGAAAAATAAAAGATGCAAAGGAAAAATAACAAACTATAACTATCAAGATTAAACAGGGAATATGATGATGGGTCTGAAGAGAAGATCATATCAAGTAATCATTAATATCTTTATTTGCAAATTGATTTATTGGAAAACTCCTTCAAAGTAACACTGGCTAGAGCAGACAGAAGAAAGATGAATTCGCACTGTCTGTAGTTCCTAAACTATGCACCCAGGCATGTTTAGACAACATAGTGAACTCAAGGTCTAACACCATGTATTTTAAATATATGTCATGCATGCATGAGATGCAACTGTCTGAGACCCAAGTTGCACTTTGATAACACTAGAGAAGATCCAAATTTCTGTACTGGATTCAAAATATGTTAACCATTAAAGGACTATAGTAAGAACTTCCATTTATCAACTATTAAGAGAGTAAAAAGTCAATGGATAAAGTGGAGAAGTATATTCATTCCCAATATTCCTCAGAAAACACGTATAAGGAGAGTATACAAGAGACTATGTATAACCACACAAAACAAAAACTGCAGAGTTTTTTTTCTTTCTTTTTTTTTTTTGGATCATTTGATAAAACAAACAACAACAAAAAAAAACACCACGATGTACTAAGCACAAATCCACCAGACCTGTGAAGATCAATAATACTGACAGAAATAATCACATTTTAGAGAAAATATAGAGAATAGTAACTCTCTTTTATTGCTGAAGATAGTGTAAATTGGTACTTCTTTGAAAATACATTTTTGCAATCTCTACTAAAACCCGAAATTCATTTCAAATGCTCTTGGATTTCTACTCCTATAGTTATGCCTGAAAGAAATGTACACAAAATTCCATATGTACTAGACTGTTCATTGTAATGGCAGTATTTGTTTTTGTTTTTGCTTTTTTTAAAGTGTATTTATTTGAGAAAGAGAGCAAGAGTGCACAAGTGGGGGGGGTGGCAGAGGGAGAGGAAAGAGAGAATATCTCAAGCAGATGCTCCGTGAGTGGGGAGACAGCCAAACCCCGAAATCATGACCTAAGCTGAAATCAAGAGTTGGACACTTAACCAACTGAGCCATCCAGGCGCCCTGGCAATAGCACTATTTGAAGTCCTCAAAATTTTAGAATCTAATCAAAAATCTTCCAGCAATAAAAGGGTTAAATAAACTGTGCTATAGTCATGCTGATTACATGGCAATAAGATGAAATATCTAAATCATGTAACAACATAGCCAAAACCCATAAATGTAATGAAACTGAATGAAAAAGGACCCAAACAAAAAGTACACTGTTTATCTCATTCACATACAGTGCAAAAAAAAAAGATTTTAGAAGTCAGGACTGTGGTCATCTTTCCATGCATCAGGGAGTGGAAGGGAACATGAGAGGTAATTAGGAGATATGGACAGTATTCTAGTCTTCTCTTCATTTTGGTGCTATTTATACAGACATAATCAGTTTGTAAACATTCATCTTAACTTCTCTGCCTTACCTCTTAACACCCACCACTGCCATCAAAGCGAACCGTTTATAGCTCAACCAGTTCAAGTCAATACCCTGCTTAAAACATAGGTGTCGCTCATGGGGTTTCTTTTGTCCGGATGACCTCACCTGCACCTTCCTCTAAGTCTTACTCCTTCCTAAAACTCAGTTCAATTGTCAGCACCTCTGTGAATACCAAGTGACCATCCAGGTCCAGGGATGACCCTGTGCTTCCCTCTGCTGTATCACATCGAATGGGAAAGTTTCAAGTCCCAGGTAAAAAAATAATGGGTTCTTGCTCGGTGTATTAACATCCATGTCTTTAAAAAGCAAAACTAGGTTTTATTAACACTTCTCACTTACCCAAGAGCTGCATTTGAATCTGATGACAATTGTTATTTTAGAAATATTGTGACTATTGTTTTCTCTGTTCTCCTACCAGAAAGGAGGATTCCTGAGTCTGCAGTCTTGCTTGCTGTTGCTAGTCACCAGCTTTCTCTAAACCCAGTTTGTCTGCGGGTGTCTCTGTCATAACTGAGATGTTTCTGTGTTGTTGGGGATTCACTGGGAATGACAGGCCCCAGCCATGTGATTTCTGATTTCTTTTAAATTTTCGCTAGGGGCTCATTGATGTTTCTCTGAGTTCACTTCTATGACAAAAACAATTTGTATCAACATGAAGAAACTTCAGCCGGTTTATGCCAAATTCCTCAGGGAGGAGGAAGCGTTAATATATCTGAATTGGAGAAAAAGGTTTCATTCGTGAGTGCAAATTGGGGCGATGATGACATTTCTGCAATGGGAAGGCAATTTTTCCTGATAAAGTGAATCTTGTTTATGACTTGTTTCCATCTCTACCTGTTATTAGACAATTTGATAAAGGCCTACTGATTGGCCAGTCCTGATATAGGAAAGAATGCAATCTTACACAAATAATGCCAGTTTTGTGTAAAAACAAATTACAGTTTTTTTTGTTTTGTTTTGTGTTTTTTTTCTTAAGATTTATTTGTCAGACAGAGAGAGAGCGCAGAAGCGAGCACAGGCAGACAGAGTGGCAGGCAGAGGCAGAGGGAGAAGCAGGCTCACCACTGAGCAAGGAGCCCGATGTGGGACTCGATCCCAGGACACTGGGATCACAACCTGAGCCGAAGGCAGCCGCTTAACCAACTGAGCCACCCAGGCATCCCATAAATTACAGCTTTAATGGAGATGGCAATTTAATAATTTAATAAACAAAAGAAACCAAATGTGATGATTGTTAAAAGGCAAAATAAATGAAGCCATGAGGCCATTTCACGAGGTGTTTTACTTTATGAAATCAGTGCTGACTAGAAGGTAGCCAGTTTCATTCCCTAGTCCCTACTGGTCACTTTCTTCTCACACTTGGCTTAAGAATAGATCTCTCTAGGGGCGCCTGGGTGGCTCAGTGGATTAAAGCCTCTGCCTTTGGCTCAGGTCATGATCCCAGGGTCCTGGGATCGAGCCCCACATCGGGCTCTCTGCTCAGCAGGGAGCCTGCTTCCTCCTCTTTCTCTGCCTGCCTCTCTGCCTACTTGTGATCTCTGTCTGTCAAATAAATAAATCTTAAAAAAAAAAATAGATCTAAGAAGACTGATTTGAGTAATTCTATTTCATTTTGAATGTTCCTTTACCCTGAGTACACTCAGGCACTTGTACCTTGATAGAATATATTTGCTTACACAGAACTTTCTAATGGCATATAAATTTTATGACTTCTATCAGATTACCAACTTTCTGGAATATTCTGTTCATTTTACTTCTCATAAGACCTTGTGAGCTCCCATGCACACAAGACTTTCCTAAGTGCTCATTTATAGTGCTTAATGAATCTACACTAAGTCAGGGAGATTAAAGCAGAAGAAGGGAAGAATGCTTTACATGTGAGATGTCCTTAATTCTAGAAGGAGAGCAGTAAATTATTAGGGAGCTCATCCCTGGGAATTGTCACATGCACACAGTCACTCTATTTCACTCATTCAGTTCCAAATTCACCCTATGTGCTCCTGGCTAGGGGACAGGTCTCAGAGGTAGGCCAAGCTTTCTGAACTAACCATAAGGAATTTTAGGACATCTAAGTTATTCAGACTTTATGCTCCTAAGGAACACAATTTGCAGATGTTAAATTAACCAAAAGGAAGTCTATCTGCTGGCCTATAAATGTCAGGGAAGCATACTGAAACAGATAAAAGGGAAGTAAGCAGCATTCACATAGGTGATGTAAAGCTTAAATATCATCCCACAGATGAGAATGGTTTCCATCTATGGAGGAATTTTAAAAAGGGAATTTACTTTCTTCAAGCTTCTCGAAGAGCAAAATAATAAATGAAAAAAAAAGGTTGCTTCCCTTTTATGTTGCTCCATGTAATTCTCATATTAAAAAAAAAAGAGTGATGCATGAATTTAACTGCATTTTTAAAGGCCGCACATTAGCACCCATAGGCCTTAATATCTCCATCTCTTGCATGATCATCTGCTGGGTGAATGTCACCTTAAGCCTGGTGTTCTTGTTCAGTGGCTCATCTGCACATGACGCCTCAGACCCACAGTGTTAGCTGATTTAATTGCAGACTTTTGTTTGCTGATATTTCTATTGTCTTGTTTTAAAGGTTCTTCCCATTAGGAATTCCCATCCGTACATGCGGAATGAAATTCTGAAATTTCAGAACGTGAGCTCAAGGATTAGTGTTTTAAAATAGCTAATATTGAAATAGAATTATAAGAAAAAGAAGAAAACTATTACTTTGGAACAAATATGTTTTATATCTTTATATTTGATATGCCACGGAGTGGGCTTTCCCATGTTTGAGCTTTAAGAGCAGGAAAAATAAAGCTTCAAAAAATAACTAATGGTATTAAATACTCACAGATATTGAGAGTGGCACAACTGTTTTCAGTTCATTGCCAAGTGGGAAAAAGTAAGCTACGTAACGATAGGCCTTTCTGGAATTCTTTTTTGAAAATTTCCTGAGGATTCTTATGAGACTGTGAAAGGCAGTATATGAAGATGGAATTGATGGGATATAGAGACTTATATCTGTCACAGGAACATGCGTGTTGCACAAATGGTGCAAGCTGATTAGTAGAACAATCTAGTAGGTTAGGAGACCTAATTAGTAGGACAAGTCTATTAGTTTATTGCTACTTAGTAAAATTAATTAGAAACATTAGAATTAATTAGTAGGACAAGTCGACAAGCCAGTGAGCAGAATGATCACCTGCTCTCAAAGACAAACATATTCACGGTCATTGATCTGTGTATTTGGATTAAAGAGATTAATACAAGTTCAGAAATACAGCAATTGTCTTTTCTTCTTCCTCCACAGTTGGAAAAATGAAGAAATTCTGAGAGAAACCCAGCCTCTGTTTACTCTCCAATCAGTATGGACACAAAAAGTATCAACCAGCTCCCTTGTTTCTGCCAAATTAGTTTCCTTAGGTCAGAAGAGACAAGACTGTGATCACCATACAGAAAGAAGAGGTGAACTATTTTAAAGCATCTCTAAATATGTTGCAAAATGCTAGTGTGAAATTACAGTTAAGTTTCACAGGCTCTCCTTGGCCTCTCAACATCTTTCCACTGGTGCTAGAGAAAGCATTGCTCTAAATTAGGTGGGAGAGCAGGGTTGGGAGAGCAGAAAGAGTAACATAGTAAAGGTTCTGGAAATCTTCATCTGTAGTCTGCCCAGAATGCTGACCAAACTTTGTGTAGTACAGAACACCTCGTGCCCCTCAAGTGCATAAAGAAAACACAAATAATAAGAGCAAAGACAGCTTTTAAAAATCTAGACAAAAAATAGTTTTCAACGCAATGCAAGATTTTTATGATCTTATAAACTCTCCACCAGATGTGGTTTGCTGTGGTAACATGAGAACTGAATACAAATTAGTATGTTTTGCTAGTATTGGATGCATCTTAATCAAATAACTATTACACTTCCCCTTCCAGGGAAGATCTTTTCTCTTACTAGATTTTAGAAAGCTCAGGTTTTCCAATTTTAAAGGTCACTTTTTCTTCTTAAGTGAAGCTGCTAACTTGGCCTTCTTAAAAACTGCTTGAAAAGCCATGAGAGTCACCTGATAAATGTGAAGCTGAATACGTCATTTGCCACAATGAGAAAATGGATTGGGTCATGAAAATGTGTAAATTTTTATTTCTAAGGGAATTATTACCTATACTGACCCTATTACATAAATTTTTATTTAAATACTGGAATTTCTACTAACATATGGAGCACATGAATGGAATTGTCAGAATGTGTTCCGTATCCAGGAGGGCAAGCTCGAGATTCTTGACAGTTGCCCCGCCCTCCAACATGAGCCCCAGAATAGCATAATTTTTATCCATTTATATAACAGACTTCCATTTCAGCATTACTTCCTTCGAGGAAGGATTTTCATCTAAAATGGGCTTTAAAATAAATAGAGTAAGATATTAATAGTCATTAAGCATCAAATCTCAGATAATTATTGTGGATTCTATAATGTAATATTATAATGAAGTCAAACATTAACACTTAAAATACTATCAAGTAGTCATCAATTGATTTCATTTGTGTCCAGAGACAGGGACAGATTGGACAGAATTTTCCTTTGCTATACTTAGCAAAGATGACACAGTGTGCTTCTTGATAACATTTTAACTCATATCTCCAGGACTCTTTTGAAAAGAGTTCCTCAGGAAACAAGGGAATGTGGACTTCTCTGAAGTGATAAAGGCTACTAGCCAGATGGAACTGCAAATGCCATGTTTGATGTTGATGACCTGTGTCCTTTTTGTGACTTCAGTTGTTAACAGATAACCTTAGTAATCCAGATTTTAGAGTTTTCTGAATACTGGTAAAGATTAACTAAGGTTTAGTGAGGTCCTGGAAACCCAAATTTAAGTATACCAAAATTAATACACCATATGTATTTCAGATAAATTTTTCAGAAATACTATCTGATATCCTGAGGACAACATGGAGACTCCCCCGCTCTTACCTCTCTGTCCTCTCTCTCCTCATTGTTCCTGCTGTCTATTTTTAGCTCATTATGAGTTGCATGTAATAAAATGAATGAAGAACACAGAATTCTGCAGCCTAATGACATATACCTAAGTAAATGTGCGGTTAACTGAGACACTTAAGTCAAGAGGCTGAACGTAGCCCGTGTACCATGGCCCCTCTCAACCTCTCATGTAATGTTACCTGTATTTATTTTTTTTAAAGATTTTATTTATTTATTTGACAGAGATCACAAGTAGGCAGAGAGGCAGAGAGAGAGAGAGAGAAGGAAGCAGGCTCCCTGCTGAGCAGAGAGCCCGACCCGGGGCTCAATCCCAGAACCCTGGGATCATGACCTGAGCCGAAGGCAGAGGCTTTAACCCACTGAGCCACCCAGGCACCCCTGTTACCTGTATTTATACATTAATTCCCTTGCATTTATTTAGAGCTTTAAGCTCTCTAAACACCATTGTTTAGTTTTTCATTTTGTTTTATGTAAATGAAATCATACAAGATGTATACATGTGGGTCTGTGTTCTTGCATTCAAATTTTTATCTGTGAGATTCATTTCTGTTGTATGGAGCTGCAGTTTGTTGATTTTTAATGATGCATTGTATTCCATTCTATTAATAAAACAGTTTATGTATGCATCTTGCTGCTAAGGGGAATTTGGATTATTTCTACTTTTTGATTAATAAACAATGCAGTTCTAAATGGTTTGGCATATATCTCTGACACATAGATCCATTTATCAGTTTTTACCTTTATGTTTAGTGCTTATTTTTGAATAAGCACTACTCTCTCCTCTTGATTAAATCATGGCCTATCGCCAGACCATTGGGTATTCGCCTATATTAGCTTCTAGAATTTAATTATTTTGCATTTTACCTATTGATTTCTGTTGTGATTGAATTTTGTATGTGATGTAAGGTGAACACCAAGCTTTATTTTCTTCCACAAGGTTATGCAATTGGTCTAACACCCTTTTCTGAAAAGGACGATTCTTTCCCAATGTTTTGTAATACCATTTATTTTTTCTTCCCTTTACACCATGTTCTGGGCTTCATCTAAACTCTTTTGAGTTCCACTAGTTTATTTCTTTTTTTTAGGACCCCAAATCCTACTTTCTCAAAACTTTGGATATGCAGTAAAGCATATCTTCCTTATCTTCTATTGCCCCATGTCTATCCTTGGCCTTCAAAGTTTCACATAAGTTAAAATCACTTGTCAAGTTCTACAATAAGACTGGAATACAGTTGGGAATGCTCTCGTCACATTGAATTTATGGAGTAACTTGGGGAGTATTTACATCTTTCTAGTATTGAATTGTATTTAGTTTTCAGGTTTGTGTTGACCTGAAAAGTTTGTCTTAAAGTTTTATTCTCTGAAATAGTCTATGAAACATTGGTATTACTTATTCATTTACTTATTCAGAATATTTGCCTTAATCCAGAGTTTCCTTTGAGGGAGAATGTGAAATTATGGATGTTTCTTTCATAGTTACAGGAATATTAGATTTCACATTTTCTTCAGGTAGATTTGATAAGCTCTATTTTCCTAGAAGTTCTTGGTGCATGGCCCATTATTTTTAATTATCAAAAGAAATTATTTATAATATTTTCTCATTTTTAAAGTATGTGTGATAGGTAGTAATGTATCTTGTAAATATTTTTATTTTAGCTTTGTTTTTCTTAATTTTATTAGTCATTTTTAAAAATTACTTTTTAATTGACTTGTGCATTCTTTTTTGTTGTTTTCAATATCATTAAGTGCCATCTTTATCTTTCATTTTTCAGTTTGCTTTCTTTCTCTATAAAATAGATATCTAACTTAGTTCAGTTTTTTTTTCTAACATATGAATTTAAAGCTACAAATTTTCTTCCAAGTCTGGATTATTTCACAGTTTTTAAATTAACTATTTAGTGCAAAATAAAAAAGAAAACTGGGGACGCCTGGGTGGCTCAGTGGGTTAAAGCCTCTGCCTTCGGCTCAGGTCATGATCCCAGGGTCATGGGATCGAGCCCCACATCGGACTCCCTCTCAGCGGGGAGCCTGCTTCCTCCTCCTCTCTCTCTCTGCCTGCCTCTCTGCCTACTTGTGATCTCTGTCTGTCGAATAAATAAATAAAATCTCTAAAAAAAATGAAAAAAATGGAAAGAAAAAACAAACATATAAACTAGGAAAAAGCAATCAACCATAGTAACTATTTTTAAAAAGAAAAACAGTTAACTCTTTGGCAAGGTGCTGATAAAAAATAGGAAACCCAAATGAGTAACATTATAAATTGAGAAGTAACTTTTTGAATGAACATATTTTACATATAAATTTTAAACTAGTAAATTTGAAAGTAGAGATGTTTTAAAAGACAGTTTTAGATAGATATAAATGCCAAAACTGACTGAAGAATTGCAAAGTTGATAATTCAATACTATATAAGGCTGAAATACAGACAATAAAAGGAAATAAAAAATTAAAATAAATTTACTACAACTGTTTGAAAAGCAATTGTAGAGATATGCAGAGTAAAAGGTCAGAAAACTCAATGAGACAAAAGCAAAATGCTATTTACTTTGTGGAGAAGGGAGCCCATCTATAAGAATTCCTGTGAGTATGTGTTTTTTTTTAAAATATCAACATTAAATTTGAGTAACATTGTGCATTTACGGTGTGGTCCAGATCAGCAAGTTTACATGCTTGAAACTGGAACTAGCTCAGTTATCAAGCAGTATTTATTTGACAATTCTTAGGAGAAGTCTTCCTGGGAACCCACATGCACAGAGAAGCATACTGATTTCCTAGGTTTAATGGGCAGTAGGAGAAGTGACAGGAATTTATTCATGTAACTCCTGGAAGGAGGCAGCCTAGCCCTAGACAGAACTCATTGCTGTCAACCAAAGGAGACAGATGATCACTCCTTGTTTAGCAAATGATCATGCAGACTAAAGGCAAATATGCCCTGAAAGTGAGGGACAGTGGAGTGAGCCCGACCAGGAAGAATTTACTATAGACTAGGAATATTTTGCTTCTGTTTCTACAGACACTAAAAACATGGATGCTATTTAAGGAATTATTAAAAGTTCCTTTCTCCTTAAGGGTAATAATCAACTTGAAATTAAAATTAGTTTTAAACTTTAAAAATGATTACTTGGGGGAGGAGAGAGGAAAAGGAAAAAAAAAACAGCATTTTTTTTAAAGTCTGAGAAATGGTAATTCTACTGGATCTTATAATCAAGTATCTTTCTGTCATGGTTTTAATGATTGAGTCACTGGACCAGAGGTCTTTGGTATACCTCGTTGAGTTGAAATTATTGGATATCCTGGGAATACAATACAAAAAAGGAAGAACCAATTTTTCTGGAAAGTCATAATGCAAATTTCCACAGATTATGCACATCCTACTTGGCTTGACTCTAAAGTCATATTCTTAGATTGCTGCAAGTTTCCAGGACTCATGGACACTGCATTCTGTCCCACCAAATAAAACAGAAAGAAAATGTGTCTTCTATGAACATGTATAGTAGAAATTAGCAGTAAATGCCCCTTAAGTAAATGGAAAGACATGTTTTCCCCAAGTGATCTGAATATTTTTAAGTGTTTTTACACATTCCATCAAACATTTATTCTCTAGAATATGGAGCTACTGCATTACCATAAACTAGTGTATTTTTTCCCAGATATTAATGTGATAGGCTTGGATTTAAAAACTTAGTCCTGTGCTTAATAGGAAACAAAGGTAGAAATAATCTATTCCAAATACTGCCTCCTCACAAGAAGAGGCAAGAACTCAGGTATGGGCAGCTCTAAGTCATCAACAAATTAGACCAGTGACCTTCTCATGATTTTTGTTGTTGCTGCTGCTGCTGTTGTCCTTTCTTGAGCTGGAAAGCTCTTAATTCAAAGAAACCTGTTGTGGGGATCTACCACACAACAAAGAAAGCAGAGCTGCTCTGGATAAAGCAGGTCTGGGTCACCAGGATTAAGTCCTTTTCTAAATTAGATGGAATCCCATAGATTAGTCACAAAGGCTCTTTCTGATCCATCTAACCATCTTCTCTATCTTTCTGAAAAGGGAACAATTTTCCATTAACCTTTATTGCTAGTACAGATAATGACCGTTTCTTTGGTTATTACTATAGACTTGTTAAAACACAAATGTCTTTGCAGGGGTAATTAATAATAATGGATTGAATTAACACACTAAAATAAATTACTTTTCACAACCCATCCTTATGCCATGAAAATAGATAAAAAATATTCTACCCCAAAATATTATAGGAGAATCTTCAACTTTTTAAATCAAACCTCTTCATCAAATTTCTCTAAGATGCAGGTCAGTTGTATTTTAGTATAATTTTAATTACATTTTATAAAATAACAGGTACGGAATCCTGGATTTGGAAGCTCCACAGAATCAGGGAAGTGGTCAGAGATTAAGACACGATAGCCAGGGTGGCAAATCACTAGGGTAGCATGCAAGTCTTGGCACTTGGAATGTTGCCAATCAATTAAGAAGCTGGTGGGGAAACAATTCCCCACAGGTCTTTTGTGATTCTACACATCTTGTGAAGAGCTGTTGACAGATTTTGTTCTCAACTATCTTTTCCAAGTTTCATATAGAAAACAGCCTTGGAAGAAAGAGACAGTGTCTCTTTCCAAGGTAGAGGCAGATACATTTCTCTGCTAGGTTATTCAAGATAATGTCTCCTTTTGAGGAAAAGGTAAAGCAGGTTTGCCACTCTCCAGTACTACCCATGTTGTGTTTCCTGCTAGGCCAGGAGCAATAGAGTTCTTTGTCTCTGGCCCAGGAGTCTTGTATGTTCTGCCACCATCTATAAAACTATGGCAGGCTAAATTGTTAGCATCTAGTGTAAAATCTCACACCTTCTACAATCTTCAGCACAGTGTATTATACAGAAAAGCTCAGGAACTGGAAGTATCGCTCCTAATAAGTAGTGCAACGGGGCCTCTACTGGCCAAGAATTGACATTAAAATTCTACAAAAGCAGGGTTGAACAGAAGAAAAAAAATGAGCTCTCACAAGTTACTGGAAAACATAAGAGAATAAACAGACAAGCAACTGTTCACAAAAAGGGGTTCCTTGTGTCTTGGACATGATTATTAGCCTTGAAACCATCAGGCCTAATTGTGTTGTGCTCCTTAGTCCTGTTTCTGTAGGTTAGCACAAAGAAACCCAAATCCGTAACATTCGTCACTGCCTTTGTTTTAATACCCATAGAGTTCTCCTGTCTCCCCTGTCCCTCCCCACACAAAGTCCTTATCCTCCTTCCTGATTTGTATTGTTCCTCAGCATTCATGACCATAGGACTGTATTGTGCATGTTGGGTAGGACTTCCTTGTTTGAGTTCTTCCACTAGAATATAAGATCCAAAATGGTAGAGACTTTTGTGTGTTCTGTTTCCTCTATCAATCTTTACTTCTGGAATAGAGTCTAGCGTTGGTTGTATAAGTAATAAATATTTATCAGGATGAATTAGTTAGTAGGTGAACAGAGGAACAAGAATGGGGGATTGTGGTTAAACATTTACATTTTTTTCAAGACTTTTATTTCCTTTGAGCCTTCCCTCCCAGACCCACTTCTTAAAGCATGGCTTTAATCTGGAGCCTTAAATGGCTAATATGACGGGTTTTCTAATTTATCTAAATAGAAAAATCCATCCAGCTTTAAAAGGAAAACAAATATGGAATGCTTATTTGGGGTGGATAAATTTGAAGCTGGTGATCAGACAACACTGGCCGGGTGACCGTGCATAGAAAGAAAAAAAGGGGGTGCCTGGGTGGCTCAGTGGGTTAAAGCCTCTGCTTTCGGCTCCGGTCAAGATCCCAGGTTCCTGGGATCTAAAAACGGCCAGGAAATCTTCCCCAAGGGTGGTCTTCCTATTGGCCAAATGC
Source organism: Taxidea taxus jeffersonii (assembly GCA_003697995.1). Classification (NCBI taxonomy): domain Eukaryota; kingdom Metazoa; phylum Chordata; class Mammalia; order Carnivora; family Mustelidae; genus Taxidea; species Taxidea taxus. The sequence continues at coordinate 54,108 of RCUC01156869.1, read as the reverse complement.
GGCACGTTATCCTCCCATGTTGATCTGCCAACGTCAACGTTTGGTGGAGTGAAGACCAACCGTCTGCACCGTTCCACCCATAGTCGACCGGGCTGCACTCACCTTCCGGGCCGCTAGGGCCTCTGTCCATCGCTCTCCGTAAAAGGTGAGGTTTCGTCCAGTGGGGGCGGAGCGGTCATTCCAGGGCTGGGCTTGTGGGGCTCCAAGACCCTAATGTGGCGGAGCTTGGGTCCACGCAGACCCGCCTTCTCAGGCCTTCCGTGGCCCCAAGGGCAGGCCGCGGCATTCGGGTGACCGCCATTCTTCTCGCTCTGCCACACCCGACATCCGAAGGCGCTGCGCGCCCCCGGGCTTCGCAGGGGCTTGGCGGAGGCCCCGCAGAGCTGGGTCCGGGGAGTGGGCAGCAGGCGAGGTCTGGGCTCCGAGAGGGCGCCGCCATGGGCGCCAAAGTGGGAGATGGGGTGCAAAGAAGCTCGCAGCTGCTTCAGCCTGGACCTGGCTGGTGGGCAGCCAAGGCGAGGGCTCTGGGTCTCTGCAGGTCAGAGCTGGAGACCTGTCCCCAGACCCCCCAGTTCACCCGCCAGCTTCACGCCGCAGGGCCTGGAGCGCCCTGGGATCCATGGGCACTTTGGTTCTCACCCTGCTCTCTGCTGAATCTAGAAAACAAACATTTTTATATGTAACTCAGAGTTGCCGGAGGACACTCATATTTATGTTTTCCCTCGGGGGGTAAAAGATTTGGTATTAGTGAAACAACAGATTTCCTTTGCAAGCGTGCGCAAGATCAGAGGAAGATGGGGAAGCCCACTCAGTTTTTGTTTAGCTCCTCAAATACTTGGACTCCAGCACAGTTTGGAGCTAAACATCCCTTCTTTCAACCCAGCTTGGGCTTTGAGAATCTCTGAAATATAGTGCTAAGAGGGATAGAGGAGAATATTTAAATCATATTAAGTATGCATTTTAGTGTAGAGATAGTGGGATTCTAAATATACACACACATTTATGATAAACAAAAGTCTGGGAAACTATAGATCAAACATTAACACAGTATAGCTGCAGTGTGATTACAGTTGTGTTTTCCGTTTTTGCTTTTATAAATGATAGTCCTTTAAGCAAAAATTATTCGTTTATAAATATTTAGTAACAACTACTATATTGAAGCTATTGTTTTGGGTTCTGAATAGTAAACGCAATAGTCTTTATTATGCTGCTTATAAAATTAGAGCAATTTCTATTTGAAAATATAAATTTGATATGGTGACAATTTTGTAGAATTTTATACTTAAAAACCATGATTATTTCTGCATGATAAGAATAATTCTTACTTTATTCTTCCTGTGGTTGTTAAAAATATTCTCAAATACAGTAAGACCATTATTACAAAGCATCAAAAACTGTCTTAAAACGTTACATTCATCTCAAAATTATGGCTTACTTTTATCGGTTCCAATTGTTCATTTATCATTGAAAAACCTTATTCTGGAAATATGACTACCTTGACAGCCATGTTTTTCTTCCTCCCTATTTTCAATGGTCAGTGTCAGTGATTTTTTAAAGCTCAATTTCTGCCTCATTTACAATAGCTATGTTAATACATCACTTTATTACTAAATAAATTAAATTTTACTTTATTCACTCACTTCCTTTTTACCTTACATTCTTTTCTTCTCATCTCTTTTATTTCCTTATGAGTTTGGCTTGAATTTCATGAATTTGTGTTCTACTATGAACTTTAAAAAGTAACTTAAAATGAATTTAAGTTTTTATTTAAATTCTAGCTAGTTAACATACAGTGTAATATTAGTTGCAGGTGTACAATATAGTGATTCAACACTTCTGTAAGATACCCTGTGCTCATCATGACAAGTGCCCTCCTTAATCCTCATCACCTATTTCACCCATACCCACTCATAACCATCCATTTTTGTCTATAGTTAAGAGTCTGTCTCTTGGTCTTTCTCTCTTTCCTTTTCTTGAGCTCACTTGATTTTTTAATTCTACACATGACTGAAATCATATGGTATTTGTCTTATTCTGACTGGCTTATTTCATTTAGCATTTTTTATTCTAGCTCCATCCATGTCACTGCGAATGGCAAGGGTTTTTTTTTAATGGCTGTGTAATATCCCACTATATGTTACTCAGCCATAAAAATAATGAAATTGCACACATACACACACGCAAGCACTACCCCTTCATCCATTCCTCAGTTGACAGGCGGTTGGACTGTTTCTGTAATTTGGCTATTGTAGATAATGCTCCACGTATCCCTTTGAATTGGTATTTTTTGATTCTTTGGGTAAACACTTAGTAGTAAAAATGCTGAATTGTACAGTCGTTCCATTTTTAACTTTTTGACCAAACTCCATACTGTTTTCCAAAGTGGCTTCACCATTTTACACTCCCACCAGCAGTGCAAGAGGGGTTCCCTTTTTCCACATCCTTGCCAACACCTGCTATTTCATCTGTTCATGAGGTTAGTCATTCTGATAGGTTTGAGTTGATAGCTGATGGTAGTTTTGTATAACCCTTATCATCAGTGATGTTGAATATCTTTTCATGTGCCTATTGGCCGTTTGTATGTCTTTTTGGATGAAGCGCTATTCATGTCTCCTGCCCATTTTTTAACTAGATTATTCATTTTGGGGTTTTGAGTTTCTTAAGTTCTTTATATATTTTGGATACTAACCCTTTATCAAATATGTCACTTGCAAATATCTTTTCCTATTCTGTAATTTGCCTTTAGTTTGTTGTTTCCTTCACTGTGCAGAAGATTTTATTTTGACAAAGCACTTGATAACAACCGGCAAAAGAATGAAAGTGGACCATTTTCTTATGCCATACACAAAAATTAATTCAAAATGGGTTGAAAACATAAATGTGAGACATAAAATCATAGAAGAATATGGAAGTACTATAGGAGAACTCAGGAAGTAAACTCTGACATGGGCTATAGCAACTTCTTTCTAGATATGTCTCCTGAGGCAAGGGAAACAAAAGTCAAAATAAAGCAATGGGACTTCACCAAAATAAGTTGTCTTCTGATAATTAATCAACCATCTTTTCTAAAGTATGACCTGGCTCCCTCTTTTCAGATTGACAGGTCTTTTTACTGGTCAAGCAGATATACCCCAATGTCTTTTATGCTTGTTGTTGTTTTTTGGTGATGGTCCCCTTTTTTGATTTGCATAGTATATAATCACAGGAATTCAATTGATATGTATTTGGCAAGATATAAGAATTGTCCACTCAATGACATCTTATAAGATCGCTCGTTCTCATTTTTACTCTAATAGCAGGAATGAATGTTTATATGGAGTGGCCCCAAACTTATCAACTCTATTTTTTTTTTTTTAGCATCTATTAGACTCAGTTGGGAAGCCTTATGGCCTGATTCCTTAGAAAACGTAAATCTATATTTCTCAGTATACATGTTACATGGTCTTTTCCTTTTTCTTCTTCCATTCCCAACATTTTTCTCAAGGAAACTACAAGTTTGGGGGACATAATTAGGTACTGATATACGTTTTCACAGTAGTTTCAAGTACAACTCATTTAAGACCAGATCTCCACGTGTCATTTTTAAAACAGTACCAGGCTAGTAAAGAATCACTAAAGAATGCCACTTGAGACCCAGGAATTATTTCAAGACAAATAATACTCAAAGGTGGTTATTTTATGTCATTAGAAAATAGACATGGGAATATGAACCCTGTGAATACGGAAAAGTAACAAGTCCCCTGCTAGATGAGATCCATGGTGGATTTAACCTTTAACAGAGAACTGAGAGGAGGAAGAAACCTCCCTAAATGCTGTTAAGAGGAAAACAGCTGAAATTTAAACACAGTGAATGACTGTCTGTCCCTGGAGTTGAGGTACAAGAAGTAAGGGTCACTTGTTGTCAAGGGACAGCAAGGGGCCTGGAACAGTAAGGATGTATGTAGAGGGACAGGAGAAAGTTAACAGGTGCTGCAACTTACACAAGGCATCAGGCATTCTATCCTTCAGTCCCAGAGGAGTAACGTAGCAGATGAAACAGTCTCATTTTTATAGGAAACAATTTTTATCAGTTTTTTTATACAAAGTCCCTCACATTTAATTAAATCCTAAGAAATGTGAAAACATATTACTATCATAAAAATGCTATCAGACCCAGAAATGTCCAGATTTTGGAATTATCAGAAATGGATTGAGGTAATTACGATTAATGTGTTAAATAATTTAGAGAAGTAAGCATCGTGAGGGAATAAATAATGCTTTTCAATAAAGAGATGGAAATTTTTAAAAGCACTGAATGGAAATGCTGCAATAAAAAAATCACATTAGGATTAAGATTTATTCTTTGGGGGCTTTTAAGAGAACTGTAAATAGCAAATAAAGGTTAGTGAATACATACATTTCAGACAAAATGTGAAAAAATTTATCTCCAGCAGACCTGCTAAATCAAGTCAGTTAAAAGAATTTCTTTAGACTGAAGAGAAAAGATGCCATATAGAAAACTAATTCTGAATAGATAGCAATGCCTGGAAGAATACATATATGGTAAATACAATTTCAAAAAAAAAAAACAAAACTAAGAAACATCTTCATAAATCAGTAGTTGGCCTCATTAATATCCTTCCTCCAGTCTTTAATTAGGCAAAGGAAATTAGTCAATATATAGCAGACTGGAAGAGCTGTCCTATTTTGACTTAATTGATATTACATAACATCACAATGAGTGTTGGTAAAAAATACACATTTCTCTCAAACGTACTAGAAATACTCAGTGATAAAAGCCATATGCTGAGGGGCACCTGGGTGGCTCAGTCATTAGGCGTCTGCCTTCGGCTCAGGTCATGATCCCAATGTCCTGGGATGGAGCCCTACCTCGGGCTGCTTGCTCAGCGGGAAGCCTGCTTCTCCCTCTCTCACTCCCCCTGCTTGTGTTCCCTCTCCCTCTTACGAATAAATAAATAATATCTTTTTAAAAATGTCATATGCTGAGCCACAAAACAGGTCACATTTTGTTAGAAGAGAGTTTGTATAGAATTTGTTCTGTACTACAGTAGTATCCAATTCTAAGTCACTAAGTAGTACACATCTAGAAAATCTCCACATGCTTGAAGATTATACAATCTATTTCTAATGGATCATGTGTCTGAAAATAACAAAAAAACTCAAAAAATAATTGAGGAAAACACAGATTATTAAAAGTTGTCTCATAAGCTAATCAGTGCTTAGATTTATAGCATTAAATGCAATAAAGAAAAAGGAAAAGGGGGCCCAGTCTAGGATATAAACTTCCACATTGGTGGAGGGGCACTGGGCTGGCTTGGTGGATGGAGCCTGTGACTCTTGATGTGAGTTCAAACCCTATATTGGATATTGAGATGACTTAACAAAAAATCTTAAAAGAAGCTGGGACGCCTGGGTGGCTCAGTTGGTTAAGCAGCTGCCTTCGGCTCAGGTCATGATCCCGGCATCCTGGGATCGAGTCCCACATCGGGCTCGGCAGGGAGCCTGCTTCTCCCTAGGCCTCTGCCTGTCTCTCTGTCTGCCTGTGCTTGCTCTCTCTGACAAATAAATAAAATCTTAAAAAAAAATCTTAAAGAAGCTAGCTGAACAAAATAATCCCAGAGTAATTCAAAGTTGTCAACATAAAGAAACCTTCTTCATATTTAATTTATTCCATTAAAATTGAAGGAGAAATATTATATGCTAACTGCAAAAGACGTGGCAAATGTGCTTGAGAAAATGCAACATACATTCATGATAAAATTGCTCAGTAAATTAAAAATACTAGTTAATTTTCTCAAACTCCTAAATCAAATATCAAAAACAAAAGTGAAGCCAAAAGCTATGGCTGATACCCTAATTAATGCTGACATACAAACCACCTGACCCATGACAAGGAATAAGACAACATGTTTCAGTCTTACCAGGGAAATTAAACAGTGTATCTAAGACCATAGAGCTAGTTCAGTAAGTCAATAGTCCTAAAGTCAATTATACCTCAGAATAGTATTTTAATAGCTAAGAAAAGAACCATAATGGTATTTTGAAAATAAGATATTAACGAAGACTGAACAACAACCACCACAATAAATCACATAAGGAATAATCATTTAAGGCTTTCATTCTCATGTTTTCCATATATATAGTTAAACATACACACACACACACACACACACACACACACACACACACACACGCATCTCCAACTCTTGTCAATATCAATATTATCTGGGGTTTTCCAAAATTAAATGTATCAGCTGATCTCTATTTTCAGTGTGATCTCTCTACTATCAGGAAACTATGGGACATATGTGGGGTTTATAAGTCATCTGTTTCTAAGTTCTGTTTCTCAGAACTTTCAGAGTCACTGCAGAGAGGTGATTCTACATTCTTGGCTTCAAAGAGGACCATAAAAGTAGTTCTTGACCCATTTATTAAAGTATGTTGCACTCTTAGGAATCTGTTAAGAAACTAAATGATATATTTCAAGCTGTAATAGTTGGAGAAAATAAGGCAACATTTTAACTCCTAATGAAATTAAGGTTGGGGATATTATATAGATTTATAGATTATGGCTTTATATAAGACAATCAGATGGTTATTGGTAGCACATAAACATGAAACCTTTCTCATGTAGAGTAGTAGCACTGTCATCCTTAGTCACATAAAGCAAATATTTTCCTAACTCTGTTACATCTCTAACTTATCATAATTATTTATTTCCATGCCTACTTTCCTATTCCTTTGTCCAGTTCCAAGGGAAATTCATGGGGACTGTTCTCCTACTTGGCCTCAGAGATGAACACAGCTCCTAACTCAATATGGGAGTTTGGAATTTAATTAAATTGGATTTTAAGGATAAAGCAGACATTCCTAAATCCTAGAGAGAGCAGAACAAGACTCGTAGGATCAAAGGTAAAAACATGGACCAACTAGAAAAGACAACACAGAAGGAGGATTTGGACATGATTGTGTTTAAAAAAAAAACAACTCTGAAAAAACATTGTAGTAGCCAATTACAGGAAACAAAACAAAACAAAAAGAACAAAAAACAATTTTTTCAGCACACTGGAATATTTCAGTAGTTAAAACATAATGTTAACCTTTCACAGGACAACTATTTATACACACATAAATCCATTATGCATTCTGAAGAAAATTTTGGAAAAAAAATGACTCGAGTATCTATATAGATGTGTCCATCTGCTGTTGAAAGCATGATCATGACATTGTGTGGAGTCAACCCTCAGGGGTTACTCAACTTCAGGTGAGTGACCTGTATTACATTTTGGATTTTACATCTGTAAAATTGTAAAATTTGTAAAATTTGGATTTTACCTTTGTAAAAGTATTACATTTTGGATTTTAGGAAACAGGGACAAATTGCCTCCTCTTAGAATGGAGCAATGGTACAGTAACTTACAAATGGATTTAAGTAGCAATGGCGCAGCACTGAAGACTTACATAAAAGTTCCAAATATGGATCAATAGTTTTGAAATTAAAAGGTAGTACATTGCTCTTAAATTCTACCAAGTCTTACTTTTGGCATTCTTAACCAGAAATATCAGTATTCAAGGCATAGACTGTACATTTCCAAAATTTGATGTTAATGAGGCTGAAGACGTTTCTTTCATTGACAGATTTGAACTTTTTGGATACCATGAAATTAAATTTCATGAATATAAAGCAGAGTGAAAATATTTCCTTTCTGGAAAATTAATGGTTTTATAAATTTCCTTTAAAAATTTTTATTAATAATACCAACTATCCCCATACCCAGTTTTTACCAAATCATTCTATAATTTAGGAACATTGAGGTCAGAACTGTGTTTTTGTTTTTGTCAGGTAGATACATATTATGGTAATAAGTAATCTCCAAAAAACTCATAGAACACAAGAAGGACTATTCATTTAGGACTCCTTAATTAGAAGCAAAATTTTAGTGCATAGAAATACAGTTTAATTTTAGGCTCTGCATATAATAATACCATTTTAACAAAATTAAACACAAATTTTGGTAAGAAAAGTGAAAGTTACATTTATTTGATCACTTAATGAATTAAAAATTTTATACATCTACCATTTGTTCTTAAAGCCATGGTGAATGTGTTAGAAGAAAAAAAAAGGTTTTGTCCTCTAAAAGATTTTAATCTATATAAGGACATCAGAGTATATGTAAATCTTGGAGGTGAAAACAAATGAAAATAAAATCAAATGTCAGAATGTGTGGTGCAGAGCAGAAGGGAACACTAGTATTTCTTTTTTATCTTAAATGTCATTTATGACACAGATTAGGAAGCCAGATGCTGCGATATTTTCTAAAAATCAAGGCGATCTATGTCCTTTTTATGACCATAGTCTGGTTTCTGAATGATTTATGGTCTTCAGTGAAGAAGGTAATAAAAACACTATTTCTTTGAGGAATGTTTCATTTCCTGTATTGCTTTTTAAGTGACTAATATATGTATAAACCAGGTAAAACTACATAGTTAATGCATAACACATTTCAAAAAAGTTAGTGTAACTAAAAATACTAGCTCTATTATCAAAAACCTAGATCTTTCCTCAGCTTCCCTAGGAGCTAGAAAATTACCTCTATAAGTTTTCTAGACTCTAAAATTTTGAGTCTAGAAATTTGATTTGGTCTAACCCGCATTATGAAGATCAGCTGTGCCCAGTGTGATAGCATTTTTTTAAATTTATTTACTTGACAGACAGAGATCACAAGTAGGCAGAGAGAGAGAGGAGGAAGCAGGCTGTCCGCAGAGCAGAGAGCCCGATGCGGGGCTCGATCCCAGGACCCTGACCGGAACCGAAGGCAGCGGCTTCAACCCACTGAGCCACCCAGGTGCCCCGTGATAGCATTTTTTTAAGGACAAAAAATGCACAGCATACATAAAATATTGGGAAAGTTAGAATTTCTGTAGACAAATAATAGTCTTAATAGTTCTTTGTCCCTCATCCTGTACTACACTACTTCTTTTCTGCTGCAGAAATCAACCAAATTCTCTATGAATTACAAAAATGACATTTATTTTTAACTCATGTGAAGTCAGCTGGGTGGTTGTAGCTCAGATAGTTCAATTTTTCTAGGCTCTGTTAATTTGACTGGTGTATAGGAAATACAAAATGGGATGTCTATATGAAAATATTCCCTAAGAACTAAATTAATGCACATATATTAGGAATGAATTTTTATAAACATGCTTCCTTTTATGTTTTCTTTGACCAAGACAGCACTGTAAGTAGCAAAATGTTATTCATTGCCCTTCTCAAACTAATCAGTTACAATTTTATAAAGAATCAGTCCCGAATTTCCATGCTGATTGTTCTAGAAAAAGCTGTCTTTCAATGAGTCCCTGATTGCCAACAGTTAGACTCCTTTTTAAATTCAACTTCTTATAGTCATTAATAAGATGAAATCAGTAACCTCCCACTTGCAGTATTAACATTCTGTCTCAAACTTGTTCTCCCAAAGCAACTCACTAGGTGTATTTTCTACTTCCTGATTTAACCAAGGTAACAGTTTTAACTTCGCCAAAACAAACTACAGACCACTACTTCTTCCGTTTTCCTTAACAGTAAAATTTATAAGCCTCTAGTCAGGTTACCAAAGGGAAAAAAAATTACAAGAGCAGACACAGATTACAAATATCAGAAGTTGGAAAGTGCCCATCACTACTGATCCCATGAACAAACATTGTAACATTAGTAAATGAATATTATTAACAACTCGATGCCCACAAATTTGATAACTTGTTGAAATAGAACATTCCCTCAAAGTCATCATCTAAAGATACTCCCACAGGAAGAGGTATAATCTGAATAGATCTCTATTAAAACCACAGTGATCACAATTCAGTGATTAACAACCTTCCTAAATGAAATTACCTGTTGCAGGTGGTTTCACTAGTGAATTCTGACACAAACATTTCAATAATGATACCAGTTCTCTACAATCTACCCAAAAAATAACTAGCAAACCCTTCCTAAGTCATTCTGTGAGGTCAGTATTACTCCAATAACAAAACTGGATGGCACCATGAAAAAAAATAAACTACAAACCAAGATGTCTCATGAAACCAGATATAAAACCTACAACAAGCCATTAATAAATAAAACTCAACCATATATGTAAACAACTATACACCTTGAACAAGTGGAATGGATTCCAGGTATATAAGGCTGTATCAACATTTTAAAATTAATTATTATAATCCATCACATGTTAGACATGAAAAATTGTATTGATACAGAAGAATTACTTAAAAAATGCAATACCATTAATGATAAAACTACCAACTAGACACAGAGGGAAAAGTAATCAAGTTGATCTAAATTAAAAGTAATGTCCTATTTAGTGGTGAGAAACCAGATACTTTCCCCTAAGATCATCAACAAGACAAGGCGATCTCCTTCCACTACCCTTACTAAGTGTTGTATTGGAAGTCCTTGCTAACATAGTAAGAAAAAAAGTACATAAAAGGTATGCAAGATGAAAAGAAAAATTAAAGGGCAAATGCAAGCACAGAAGAAGCTGCTCAGTGTCTTATGGCATTAGGGAATTGCAAATTAAAACAAGATACCACTGCACATCTAGGATAATTAAAATCCTATACTGGAATACTGAAGAGAATGTGGAGCAACAGAAACTCTCATTCGTTGCTTGCATGAAAGAGAATGGTCTAACCGCTTACATGTAGAATATAGTTCGGAAGATTTTTTTTACAACATTTGTCATATTATCCCAAGATCCATCAGTTACTCTTCTAAATATTTACTCACATGAGTTGAAAACTTATGTTCACACAAAAGCTGCACATAAAGGTTCTATCACTTCCTTCATTATTGTAAAATATGGGAAACAACCAAAATGTCATACAATAGGTGAACAGATAAATTGGTACATCCTGAGAACAAAAAAATTATTCAGCAATAAAAAGAAACACACTATCAAGTTTTGAAAAAACAAGGAGAAACTCTCAATATTTACTATGGAGAAGCCTGTCCACAAAGACTACATACAGTATCCTTGGAACTGAATGACATTTTGAAAGGACAAATATAGGGAGATAGTAAAAAGATAAGCGGTTGCTGAGGAATAGGGGTAGAGTGAAAGATAAAGAGATAGAGCACAGGAAATTACAGGGCAGTGAAATATTCTGCAGCAAATTGTAATGAACTATATTCATGATACTATGCATTTATCAAAACTTCCAGAATATACAACACAAAGAGTGGACTCTAACATAAACTATGTACCTCAGAAAATGATAGCATATCAGTCAGTAATGATTCAGTTTTAACAAAGATATCACACTAATGCAGCAAATTACTAACATGGGAAACTATATGTGGAGGAAAATAATATATACTAAATTTGCAGTTGCTACTTCATTTTTCTATAACCCAAAACTAGTCTAAAAATAATATATTAATTTTAAAAACCCTAATTTCCAGTCCCAGTTCCACATGGCATTTCTTGCTAAGTTATAACAGATGAAAACACTAAACAGACTAAAAATTCAGTAACTCTTTATGGCTAAGAGAAGACAGGACACAGGGCAAAAAAATCAACTGCCCTCAACACTGGAGAGACAAACACAGGAAGACACAGGAGTTACGACTTACTGCAGTAGAGACTCTAGCAGAAAGCACCACTGAAGGAGAACTAGGGTAGGAAACCCCAAAGTGTAGTCGCTCAGTTCCTACAGGCTCAACACAACTCTGAGAGTTAAAAACTCCTGGGGAGAAGAGACCTAAAGTGGCCCCCACCAGATATACCTCCAGGAGCTTGACCAGGTTTCCTGGTCAAAATTTCCAAATTTTCTGGGGAAAATTTGAAGTGGATAAATGCAGATAATTATTCAGGATGAAATGTTTGGTATTTTGGAAGTTATTATACTATTCCTTCTATTTTAGTGAATATTTGAAATTTTCCACAGCAATAAAAACAATGATAGAAAACTAAAAAAAAAAAAAAAGAAAGAAAGAAAAAAGAAAAAGAACTAACTAGAGCAAACTGCTTTCCCCTCAACAGAGCCTGCCCTTAAGGGAAACTATTTAACCACAGTCTAACCTGCTGTGGTGTTATGAGATCCAGCTCACCTGCTGAAAGAAAAATAACCAAGTCCATCCAGTCTAATCTTCTACAGGAAAGAAGGGAAACAGCCAAGTATAGATCATTCTAACCATCCTGTACCACCTAAAGGAAAGGAAAAAAGCTAACAAAATAAAACTGAGAAATGCTCCTGAAGTTCATGGTTCAGAAGAGACATCCATTAACTAAAAGACTCACTAAATATCATGAGACTCTAATCATAGGAATTTAGAATGCTTCCCTTCTCCTCATACCTCATACTGCAACACCAAAGGTCTATTTTTTAAAAGATTTTATTTATTTATTTGACACACAGAGAGAGAATACAAGCAGGCAGAGCAGCAAGCAGAGAGTCTGGGAGAAGCAGGCTCCTCATAGAGCAGGGAGACCCATGTGGGGCTTGATCCCAAGACTCTGCCATCATGACTGAGCTGAAGGCAGCCGCTTAACCAACTGAGCCACTCAGGAACCCTGAAAAAGTCTATTTATAGCTGGTCCATTTACCCAGTACATCATGTCTGGCTATCAGGAAAAAACAAAGCATACCAAAAGGTCAAAGAACACAATTTGAAGAGACAGAGCAAGCATCGGAAACAGACATGGTAAGGATATTGGAATTATCAGGCCAGGAATTTCAAACAACTGTAATTAATATTCTAAGGGTTATAATGGATGGAGCAGAGAACATCCAAGAATACATGGGCCATGTGAGCAGAGAAATGGAAATCCTAGGAATCCAAAAGAAATGTTAGAGACAGAACACACTGTGATAGAAATGAAGAACACCTCAGATGGGCTCGTTAATAGATTGGACACAGCTGAGGGAAAAAATCTCTGCCCTTGAGAATACCTTAATAGGAGCCTCCAAACCTGGGTGAGGGGCACCACAAAACAGACACAATACAATCGGTAACAATAGCATCACTGTAGCTCAGGATTGCCTACTAATAAATTCTCTAACTTCCACAAATTTGATGAAAAAGTCATCAACATACACACTGAAAAGGAAAGCTATTCAATTTAATAATTTCTAAGATGTTTTATTTGTTTTATTAAAACAATACTGAAAAGCAACAGATTCAAACATAAAATAATCTTTTTTGTCTTAAAGATAGTGATCAATTATAAAAGAAAAAGAAAAAAGAGAACAGGAACTATTGGCCTATATTGCATATTTACTACTTAATAACTTCATATTTTCAGTGGCTCTAAAATTCTAGACAACCATTAAAAAAGAATATATATGTATATATATATTTAGATTAGCTTTATATATATAGGGGCTAAGGGGAAACCTGACTCCAGCTGGTGCCGTGTGGCACTCCCAGCTGAGACTTGGATTCTCATTAGACTTTGTCTTGGGGGCTCTTTCTTGTCAGTTTTAACACGTTTTATTCACATGGAGAAGTTGAGGGTTCTGTATCCTCCTAGTTCAGATACCCTAGCTAGATTCCCTAGTTCAGATTCTCCCAGGAGGAGAATGCTTGTGCAAGTGATTCATTAAGACAATGGTCCTAGGAGAATGAGGCCTTGGAATTGGAGAAGCAGGGAAGGAAGGCAAAGAAGCCAAGAAAGAGTGTAATTTCTGGCCAAGTTCTAAGTGTTTGATGGGTATAAATAATGCTGCTCTGCTGAGGAGGGCCATAGGGCCTGCTTCCCCATGGCCATGAGGAGAGGGGCGAGGGAATCTCAGGAACATAGCAGAGTTCAGATGCAACCAGGCAATGGAGATGGAAGGGCCAGCAGGGTGGCAGCCCCCGTGTGAAACAGAGGTAGCACCAGCTGTGGGAATGACCAAATGAGGAAGAGAACAGTGTGTGTGTTTGGGGAGGAGGGTGGAGCTATAATCAGAAGGAGAGTAATAGGAATCTGTGCCCCAAGAGCCAAAGATGTGATTACCTCAGTGCCCTAAGCTTGAAGGCCATGGAATCTTGGCCTTGAGGCATGCCAGTCTCCACTCATCAAACTGCAGTTTTCTCTTGGGAATCTTCTGTTTCATGACACTGAGGACTTTCATGTGGCCAAAGATTTGAGACCCATCCTGGCTGTCCCTCAAGCCCTCACCAGCATCATGCTCTGGCTTGGGAGGGTTCTTCATGCAGATGGAAGCATCCAAAGCCAGCTCTGAACAGAAAAGCACATCAACCGGATGTGCTGTTATTCATGATATTTCTTTTTCTTTTCTTTTCTTTTTATATTCATGATATTTCTGAGCCTCCTCCTACACTGACGTCAAAGAAGGACAGTGATCGGATGAGACGGGCCATCCGATAGTTCACAGGTGATGGGACGCCAAAGGACACACTTCGATTATTGCCTGTTTTGTTCATTTTATTCATGTCTCTCACACTCCTGTAAGGATAATGGTGCCAGGAGGTCGATATGTTCACAATGGACAAATGTGAAATCAAGAGAAACAGAAATGGTAAAAAGAAATAGTTCTGGGAAGAGAAGATGAAGTCAAGGAAATCATGTTGGAAAGAGGCTGGAAAGAGGAGAGAAGAGATAGTAGAGCTCAGCCAAAGTCAAGGTTGAAGGGAAGCCTTTAGGGAACAACCAGGGAAGAGAAAGCTAGGGAATTTACACAACACACCTCAACATGCTGTACATTTCATACATGTGCACTACGTATAATATACACACCGAATAGACATCATGTATGTGACATAGGATATAAATGTGTGTGTCTGTATGTACATAGACATATTTAACTGAGTCAGTGATTAAATAGGGATTTGGGGGACATGGAACATAACATTCTAGCCCCCCTTCTGCTCAGTTGAAATGGGAAAAAAACACACAGAATCCAAAAGAATGAGAAAAGTGGTGGTGAGAAACAGGTGACCATGGAAGGATTACAGGGGGGAGCTGGTGGGAACACATCAGAGTAAAACCATCTGTCACAGTGTGAAAGTTCATATTGACCCCCAGTTGATAGGTTGAAATGTAGTCCCCAGTGTGATGGTATTGTGGGGGTGAGGCTTTGGGAGGCAGATCCTCATGTAAAAGGGATTAGTGCCCTTTTCTTTTATAAAAGAGACCTCACCAAATTCCATGGCCTCTCTGCCCTGTGAGAACAGAGCCAGAAGGTGGCCACCTCTGAACCAGGAAGGCAGTGTCACCAGGCCCGGAATGTGCCCCTGTTTGATTGTGGTTCTGTGGAGCTTCCAGAACTGTGAGATATCGATTTCTGTTGTTAAGAAGTCAGCCCATCGGTGGCATTTTTGTTATAATAAATAACAAATATATGTATAACAAAGTAACTGGCATGGTTTCCTACTCAGGTTTCCTGGTTTCCTGCTCAGGCCTCCTGGTTCCCTGCTTAGGCCTCTGTGGGAAATGAGTCAAACAGAGAGGAAAAGAGCCAGCAGGGTCAGTCGGGGCAGGGACAATGGACACCAAGGAGAAGTGACAGGCTGCAGGGAGAAGGCATTAAGGATGGCAAGTCTTAAGGTCCTTGGGGCTGTGCTTCCCTGAACACTCACTGAGCTCTTTCTCTGGCTCCTCTCCCTGGTGCCGCAGTGCTGCTGCTGCTGATGTCACCTCCCCCTGGAAATCGCATCTCCTCATTTCTCAGGGAGATTGGTGCCCAACAGAGGAGTCCCGGGCCACCCCAGGCTCCAGGAAGGGATGCAGAGTGCGGGAGGGTAAGGAAGACAGGACCCAGAGGAGGGTGGAGAAGCTCAGTCTTCAGGAATTCTGAGCAGAGATGGATCCTGATGACCGGGAGGCTGAGGACGAGACCCCAGAGATGAGGGGAGATGATGGACTAGACAGAGGATCATAGGAGACAGTGACATGTATACTTAATGGAAAAAAGTGCACCTTTATTTCCTTAGAAAAGGAAAAAACAAAAATAAGCAGGAGACGGTGTTGTGAGGCCAGTATTTCCACTGCCACTGTGTGGCACCAAACAGGGAAGATTGGCTGACGATACTGAATGAGAGAAAACTGGGCGCTTGAGCCTTTCTGAGAAAGGCAGGCAGGATGGGCTCCGGCTATAGCAGAGCCGCTAAATGCTGCTCCTCCTGGCATGAAACAATGCCCTGAAACCATTTCCAAGAGTTGAAATACCACAAGGATCTGAGGATTAGACAGGACAAGTTCATACTATTGATAAGCAATTTTGTTGGATCAGGACCCTTAGAAATTATATTTCATGTTCTCAATCAATGAGACAGAGACAGCATTTTTTTTGTGGTTTTCAGTAAGGGGACTGAAGGAAACATATGTAAGAAGAGGAAGAAGTTGGCCAGTGAAACAGCCAGGAAGTTGCAAGCCCAGCACCTCGTCCAGAGCTGATACTAAACACCAGGCTCTTGCTCACCTCGCTGTATTGGAGCATCATGGGGTTCGACCTCAGCCCATTGCTGCCTGCAGCCACAAGCCTGTGATGACCAAGACAGGGACTAGAGCTTCCTCCTCTCCTTCCCTCTCACCTCGGATGAGCGGCCATTGGTTCCCAGAACCCATCTTGGCGTCCAAGCTCCCAATGGCAGAGGAGAGGCCGAGCCTGTCTCTGTTGTCACCACAGTCAACCTGCTGGTCAAGCTGCAGTCACAGGGAATCAGCCACTTGGGTACTAGGCTGAGTCTGTGCTCTTGAAGTTTGGACCTCTGTCCTTAAGGAAGTCAAGTTTCCACTCGATGGCCCTTGGTGACAGGGAGCCTGCATCAGAGCTGAAGCAAGAAGAGATTTCAGTGGCATTACATCTCAGGACTCCTTAGCTGAGCACTCTCAGAACACCCAAGTTGGATGTCCCCGCATGTCTGAGAGACCACCCAGCGAGCAGGTACAAAGGTAGACATCATGGGTATATAGGAGATGTCCCCATTATATCCGAGCTTGGGGATGCTGGGATGGCAGGTGACCAGGCTGCAAAGTCCCTGAGGTGAAAATTGCCCCCTTTACTCTGCAGGGCCTTTAGAGGGGCACAGGGTCTCATGCCTATCATTCTGTTAGTAGTAACCTTGGTCTTACAGCCTAGAGAGAAGTTTCTGGGGAGTTCTCAGGACATGGGGAAAAGGAGTTGTCTGTGTGTACCAGAAAAAAAAAGAAAAAGAAAGCAAAAAGAATAGGAGAATTTCAGCATCGAGGCTTTAGGTACTGCTAGAAAATGAAGTTGCAAAAAGGTACCATAGACCAATTTATGGGAACTGTTAGAGCTCTGGAGCCTTTTGGAGTTTCCCACTTGCAATATCTGACTGCCCTTCCACCCACCCACACAACTATATGCTATTGCCCCTGGGAGGAGGCACTAATAGCTCTAAGTAATGGAGCAAGGGTCTGAGTTGGAATCTTCAGGGTCAGAAGTGCTACAGGATCAGGCGTTGTGGGTCTTCAGGGAGGGCGTATGGTGCCCAGTCCTGGCATCGATGACACACTCCTCAGTGAGTCTGGGCAGCACTCCCTCATCAGACATGCTCAGGTTGCTACTGTGAAGGGAGTCCATGTTCTCAGCAAGGGGGCTAACCAGAGACCTGCAACAGCCTCTCATCAGAGCAGGTCAGCCTCAGCCTCCTGGCCATGTGCCCTTGACCCTGTGCATTTCATTCTCAGCTGTTTACCTGTCACTAAAAACAGAGATCCTGGGTCTGTGACTTTAGTCTTCCTGGCAGCAGCCTGTATGTCCTTTCACCATGGAATCCTCTACCTCCTTCTATCTGTTGCCCCATCACTGTCCCCAAATCCTGTCCTCCCACATGCCCACCCTGCTGGTCAACACTCACTGCCCTCTCTGCCACACACACTCTACACTCCTCATCCTGCCCGTGGGTTCCCTCTATCTTCTGGTCCCTCTTTGTCCTCCAGCATCACTTCTCCCAGCCCCACCCCAGGTGCCTCTGCCAGCTCCCAGGACTTCAGCCACAAGCACATCTCTCAGACTGGGGAGTCCTCCATCATTCCTTGAGGCACAGTGTTACAGTCATTCATCAGCACAATGTCGGACATGTCCTAAGATTTTGTGATACTTCCTCCTGGGGGGAAGGAAGGGTAAATCCTCTGCAATGAACAAATCTGGTTGGGGGAAGGAATGGTCAAATCCAGGCTCCCCATTCTCAAATGTTATTTGGATGAAGGCCTAAGAGTATTTGAACTTATCTTTCCTAGTTTCCTTGTGTCCTTTTATGGCTCTATTCTCAATTTCCAGGCTTTGTTAAATCTATGATTACAATATGTGGGCACATGTAGGAGAAAAAGAAAAACCTTTAATAAAATTGTGAAGGCCTGCCCTCTATGTATAGTTTGGCAGGTGGGGAAAAGCTGTGAGGTTGCAAAGATGAAGTTGGAATTTCCAGTGAGATTGGGCTGTTTTTACCAGTTTTCTCCCTGTGCAGGTCGGATGGGTCTGAGTAGCCCTCCTGCGGCCCCACTGCTGGAATCACTGCTTATGCACACTGTTCACATACTCTTGTCAGATCCCTCACCCTGGACAGGCTGTGTATAATGTAGTCGCTGCATTCATCATCTCAGCCCATCCACATGGGTGCATTTGGCCTCTCCTGGTCCAGGTTGAATGTAAGGCCATGTCACCCACACCTGGCTTCTGAGACATGTGTCTGAACCTTAATCATCCCTAACCCCCTGGGAACCCAGACCTTACTGCCAGCATCTCTGAGAGAGCTGTGCAGCAACACAGGGATGTCAGGCAACCTAGTCAAGAGCCTCTAGGGGACCCCTAGTAACAACAGATAGGGCCTGGGACCTCTCAGCCCTGACTGCTTTGGGACGGAGAACCTCATGGAGACACTCATCTCCTGGAGGACCTGGATGAGCCACAGCCTTGGCTCACAGGACAGAATGATTCCCAGGGTAGGTGTTGGCAGTTGTGTGGCTGGCTCTCAGGTGACATTGGGGACTGTCGTACAATATTTCGTTCACATTTACAACTGTTTCAAATAATTTGATAGAAAGCAGAGATGAAAGGGAGAGCCCTATCCCCACTTAGTCCCTGACAGGACCAAGTGGAGAGCAGTGAACAGTCTAGGCTGATGAGGGCCTGATGTCCACTACCCACTGGCCAAGGGTCCTGGGCAAGGGATGTGACCTTGCTGATGCTCAGTGCCCTTGGCTCTCACAGGAGATGCCACACCCACCGGAGAATAGCCCTGTGAGGACCCTCTGATTCCAGCACAATAGAGCTCCTGGCTCTATGTAATTTAATATTGAATCCAAGAGCAGAGATCAAACCAGTGTGAATCTACAAGGCTTTTTGGCATAGATGCATATTTCAGCCTGTTTAGGTTGTTGGATACAGAGAAGACAGGCTTCCTGGGATCATCTCCCCCTGGGAACTTTGTGCCCTTCACAATGGGAGTACTTACCATCTACATGCAGATCCAAGGTTTCTCGCTTTTCACATGTGGATGAGGCACTTGTATAAGGAAGGCTTCCAGGTGTCTGGCAGGTTCTGGCCAACTGAAGAAGTCAAATAACATTCACCCAGTGACCTCTGTGGAACTTCATTCTCTCTTACCACTGGCAGCTCCCAGTGGAGCCTTCTGTCACTAGGAGGACTAGAGATGCAACCAGAAAGCTGAGCCAACATGGAATCCCAGCTGGTTTTGACAGCAGGGAGGAGGGACTGGTCACAGGAGACAAACGGGAAATCCCCATCAAGGGAGATGAGCCATTTGCCTCCATCTGGGGCCAAAGTGTGTATGTGCTGGGGATAGTTCAGGGAGCCATGGAGGGAAAGAGAGCAGGAGGTGGTCAGAGCATGGCCAAAATGGGAGTGTAAAGGGAAGCAGTCTCAACCTCCCCAGTGCACAACAGTCACAACACACAGCACATCCAGAAAACAATCCAACCAGCACCAACTCTTTTGCATACGTTTTGGTGAAATTTACAGAAGGCACCAAGACAACCCTCGACTATGGCAACACTGTGGATCGCCAGAAAGCTTATGTGTCCAAAGCCTACATGTCTAAAGACTGAGACATAATTTTTTTTTTCTAAACACTTTTCTTGCCATGAATTCCTGCCAACATCATAATGCAAAACCAGCAAAGACAGGAGGCATCTTAGGCTAGATCAGAATCAAAGAGACCATGATAATGCCAGAAATCTTGTGATTGCTTGGTCTACCAGCATCAGTCTGAAACTGTCCTTTTAGATGGGGCTTTGCCTGGTTTGAGGATCAGAGGAATGCTGGCTTCATCAAAAGAGTCTGAAAATTTTCCTTTTGTTTCTACTTTTTAAAACAGCTTCAGGGGAATAGGTTTTATTTCTTCTTTGAAAGGTCAGTAGAATTCCCCAGGGAATCCAACAGGTCCTAGAGTCTTGTTTTTGGGGAGATTTTTACCATTGCTTCAATCTCATTCCTAGATATCAGTCTATTCATGTTGTCAGTTTCTTCCTGTTTCACTCTGGGAACTTTAGAGGTTTCCAGGAATGCATCCATTTCTTCAAGGTTGCTGAACTTATTGGCATATATATAACTGTTAATAGTAATTTCAAATGATTTTTTTCTATTTCCTTGGTGTTAGTCGTGATCTCTCCCCTTTCATCCATAATTTTATTAATTTTGGTCCTCTCTCTTTTCTTTTGGATTAGCTTGACCAGTGGTTAATCAAACTTATGGATTCTCTCAAAGAACCAGCTTCACATATCCAAGATGTGTTCTCCTGTATCTCTAGTTTCTAACACATTGATTTCTGTTCTAATCATGATTATCTCCCTTCTTGTGTGTGGGGTTGGCTTAAGTTTCTGATTTTCCAGTCCCTTAAGGTGTCAAGAGAGCTGGTGTATTAGGGATTTTTCAGGTTTGTGAATGAGGCTTGGATGGCTTTGGATTTCCCCCAGGGGACTGCAGGTTCCAAGTTTGGGAGGGTTTAAGAAAGGGGCTCCCATAACAAATAACACAGAAGACATGGGGAGATAGAAATAAAAAGGTAGTTGAGGGAAATTGGAAGGGGAGTTGAACCATGAGAGACTATGGACTTTGAAAAACATTCTGAGGGTTTTGAGGGGGTGGGAGGTGGGAGGTTGGGGGGGTTTTGAAGGGGTGGGAGGTGGGAGGTTAGGGGAGCCAGGTGGTGGGTTTTATGGAGGGCACGTATTGCATGGAGCACTGGGTGTGGTGCATAAACAATGAATTCTGTTATACTGAAAAGAAGTTAAATAGATAAATAAAAAAATTTTTAAAGGGGGAGGCTCCCACATGTCCTACAGTGAAACAGAGAACATGGCTAATGGACCATTTTGTGGGTGTCTGAATGGGTGAAATAGGTACATTTAGCAGTTTCTAGATTTCCCTAGATCACCAAATGTCACCATTGAATTAAAGCCCTTGATTCTTCAGGATTATCTGGGGCATATTGGGTATTGGTCTTCTTCCTCGAAAAGATCATTATGACTTCCTACAAATGAAGAGACACAGGGGCAATCACATTCAACAGAGCACCTATTCTACATTAAAATAAAGTATCCACTACAACTAGCACTCAGGCAAAATAATCCTTAGTGGGGGAGAGGAGAGTGGGCAGGAAATCCTCCAAGAAGCCTCAGATAGCGTCTTTGGAATGTACCATGGTTTGCTTCCCTTAACCATCAGGCATGAGTTTCCTGATGTAGTTGGGCCACATAAAAATGGTCTCTGAACAGAGTGAAATATGTGTTTTACCACAGATTCTGGGGAGCAGCTGCAGTGATGAGTCAGTGAAATCAGCCAACATAGAGGACACAGACAGTGGGGATCAGAGCAGTCAAACCTGGCAAAAGACAAATCCAAAGTTAATGGTAAGGCTGACGACATCTTTGGACAGGTACAAAAACTCAAGGGACTTTGTGTGGGTATGAAAATGTGAGCACTGCAGATGAGCAGAAACATTTAATGGAAATCAGGAACAAAGACAGACACCTTGACCTGTGCAGCACAAGTGAGTGTGAGTTGTGACATCTGCCTTGACTCCAAAGTCCTGACTTCTGTCAGAAGCCTTAAGATAGGCCTGAGATGAGGAACACAGGGCAGGTCCATGTGTCACCTCATATCTGTGTTGAGAAGTCTATCCTAGAGACTGACTCCAATCCCTATGTCTACCGGGCTTCTACGCAATGACACATCTCAGTGTCACCAGAGTTTGGGATACCAAACGTAGGGGGCCAACTTGGGAGTCCAACTGGAGCTTTATCACCTAGACAATGGAGGACTCACTAGCTCCTTCCAGAGCAGAACAGATGTCCAGATCTTTGAGTGAGTTGCTGTCAGCCCTCCTAGAAGTACCTACCTTAAGGGACAGACAGGTCAGGAAGTGCTGAATCAGTCAAATAGCACTCATCAGGTGAGTCCACTTGGTCATCCTCCTCTTCCACCTCTGGCAGCTTTGTGCCCAGCCTGGGAGGATAGAGAAATCTGGCTATTAAAACAAGAAAAAAGACTCCCCAGCACCCTACTGGTTTCTATGGGAGGATGAGAAGTAGAGTCATAACAAAGGAACACACCCTATATTGATGCAAAAATTATGCTCCTGTTTCATGAATAGTGTGTGGCTGCCGTGGGGGAAGTAGAGATTGTTAGATAACAGAAAGATCTCAGGGTAGTGGCCAGAGAACAGAGTTTCTGAGAAATAAACTGAACAATTATGGAATGGAAATCATAATTCATGGTAAGACTGAAGAATCCTAAGGATGATTTCAACAGTTTTGCATAAATTCTGTTGCTGTTACTTTCAGTGACCAAGTGAACATAAAACCTGGAGAGATCTCCTGTCTACAGTGCCTCTTTCCCTATCTACTGGGACAGGATGTGCATTTTTTCCTAGGTATTCTTTTGATACAATATAACCTCGGTGTGGTAACACCGAAGAGGGAGAGACAACTATGCCTTTCACTGTGGATTTCCCAAAAGAAGAGAAAAGGGGAATGCAGAGAATCCCACTGACTGATCAATTCACCACTTCAGCTTACCTTAGGTTGTTGAAATAGAGGAGTCCATGAAAGGAACTTAGCCATGTAATACAGCGATGACACACATCATGGTTAAAAGAGATACTCTGTGGCTGGAGAATGGATGAAATACATATGTTTCTCAGTTTCTGGTTTTTCCTTGAAATTCAGTCTTTCAGTTTAACCACTGAAATAAAGACCCATGATTCTTTCTTTTTATTATTATTAACATATAATGTGTTATTTGCTTCAGGGGTACAGGTTTGTGAATCAGCAGTCATTCACAATTCATACTACAAACCATAGCAGATACACTCCCCGATGTCCAACATCCAGCCACCCCATCCCTTCCCCAACTCCAGCAGCCCTCAGGTTGTATCTTGAGCTTAAGACTCTTTAGGACAACCCATGAGTTTTCAGAGTTACCTGGGACATATCAGCGCTTGGTCTTCTTTCTCCTTACAATGGAACTGATTTTCTGTAAATAGAGACAGCACCAGTCATTAAGCAGATCCCTCTCAGTACAAAAGAATCCAGTGCCTAATGCTGCCCAGGCACTCATATATGCTCAATGTGGGAACATGTTTAGTGAGAAGATTATTTGAGGATGCCTCTGGTATTGCCATGTAATAACTGCCTTGATTTCTCGGCCTTAGCCCTTGGGTAGGAGATTATCATCACAGTTTTCCCTGTCTGAAGTCTGTGTAAACACTTTAATTTCTCTTTTTCCGCATATTCTGGGGAGGCAGCCTCCCCAGGTTCTAAAAGAATTACTTCAGTATTCAGCCTTCTCTCCATGGATGCTGAGTTGTGGAAGGCTTAGTGGACTACACTGAGACTTATACACTGAGACTGAAGAGATGGGATGCAACTACAAATCCTCAACTTAAAGTGAGTCTTTGGTGCTACACAGAGTGTTGCCCCAGTTCGTGTGTGGGGGAGGGAAATGCCAAGGCACAGCTGTGCGTCTGGAAAGACACAAATGAGGAATTAGTAGAGACACTTCTGGTGGGTTTTCAGAACACTGTTTAGGAAGACAAGCCAACCTAAAGGAGATAGAGAATGGGGCTAAGAAGAGCAAAACCAGTTAACCCTGGACAAGAATGCCAACTGACTGTGGCAGGCATAGGTTTGTGAAGGATCTGGCTCAGAGATGAAATGGACAGCTCATTAGATGTGAGAAAATAAATTTGATCTAAATTATTTTACATCTGACAGACACCTTCTCTGTCATATTGCTGAGGTGAGTTGAGTTTGTGGTGCCTGGCGTGGGCCCAGTGACCTGACAGAGAAGCCAGGGAGACACATGCATGCCCTGGGAGTAGGATGAGAGCAAAGCTCCCTGACCCACCTGATGTCTGGGCTTAAAACTCAATCCTAGAGCCCAGTTCAGGTCAGTTTGTCTCTATGTCCACAGGGATGACCTGCCTGGACACAGCAGAGGTCTGGGGTATAAGGAACAGGAGATCTGTGTGGGTGTCCACTTGGAGCTTCATCACTTTGACAATGGCATACTCACTGGCCCCTTCCAGAGAGGAACAGACTTCTGGGTCCTCAGGTGAGAAGATGGTGGCACTCCTGTAAGGCCAGTAGGAGTCAGGTTGGGAAGCACTGAGTACGTCAAGTAGCATTCATTCGGAGAGTCCCATGAGATGTCCTGCTCTACCACCTCTAGAAGCTGTCTGCTGAGCCTGCAGGGTGGGCACAACTGAACATTAACCTCGGAGGGATCTGAATCCTATGTCCTGTCTGGCTTTGATGGACGGCAGAAGGGGGAGGTCCAGAAAGCAAAGAGGTTGACCCAGGAAAGAGAGAAACAGCTCTTCTTGTGTTTGTGGGACAAGGTGTGTTTGTCACAGGGGTGGCAGATAGAAAGGACAATAAGTGCTCAGTACACAAGCCAAATAGCAAGCTTGTGAAGGAAGAGACTGAATTCTCTCTGTGAAGTCCAGCCATGACTCGTTACGTAAAGAGTCTCAGAATGGTGGTTTTTCCCCCCTTCATCCAAATGGCATTGAATTCTGTGTGTAGTGGCCAAGCGCTGGCAGCTTTGGGGGCAGGTGACTGTCCCAGGAATCTCTTGCCGTGAAGGTCCCTTTCTCTAAATATAATGGCACGATACAATATGTCTGTCTCCTTGCCCTGATATTTTCATTCTGTGAACACCTGTCAATTGCTAAGTCCAACAGGCAGAAAGTAGACATGCACGTCTCTGTAAAGTAGACTGGGGACAATGAGCATGCACAGCGATCCCTGTGACATATTAGTTCAGCTGGGTCAGCTGACTTTGGGTTACTCAACTAGAGAAGGACTGCAGAAATGGGGAAAAATCCAAGTACCATAATGATAATAGACAATGTTCTGAAAATGGATCATTTGTCATTGACCAAATGGGTAATAGAGCTCTCTTCAGCACATTCTGCTTTTCCCTGGTTACCACTTTGGAATTCACAGCCCCTAAGTATTCAGAATTACCTGGGGGCAACTGACTCCTGTCCTTTCAGCCTGTCCTGATCCATTTGCTTTTCTGCAAATAAACGAAAGAGTTACATGAAGCAGATTCCCCTTCACATATGCCCACTCCTGTGTCCTATGTAGCACAGGACAGAAATCTAAGCAGAGTAATTACAGGCAACTGTGAGACAAATCATCCTGGAGAGCTTAGGTAGGGCCCTGTAAGCAATCACTGGGTTGCTCTCTTGAGCCATTAAACAAGTGTTCTTGACATGTCAGGCCATCATCACAGCATCCTGCCTTGAGTCTATGCAAACAACAAATTGTTTCTTTTTTCCCCAAGACTGTGGGGAAGTCCCTGGCTACTTCCTGGAGTGTTGCTGCACTATTCAGGTTTTCTTTCCTCTGAAATGTTGTTGACTAATGGTTTAAAGGAATCCCCAATTGAGATTGAACCTAAGAATGGAATCGACGCACCATCAAATCAGAATAATCTTCAAGGCCACAAAGAAACAGGGGCTCTTTATGGGTTAGGGAAGTTTTAGGATCTGGACTTGTTCCAGAGAAACATACACCAGGCATGAGAGCGTGGGTCCAGTTCTGATTCTCCTATGACTTGTGAAGAGATATGGGCAATAAAGAGATAAACTAAGTGAGAAGAGTGAACCAGGGTAGTGACATCTCCAAGCATATAGAAAGCTCTTCCAACAGCCTTGGTGGGCTTTGAAATTCAGGGATAATATTGAAGAATGGAAATTAGATCCTTGCAAGAAACAAAAGAGATGAATTCAAAATTAGGAGGTCTGGAAGTGACCTCCTGTGCCTGGGCTAGTGAGAGCTTCATAAGGAATTACTCAGTTTTCATTCCCACTCAGAGAAGTTAGGTCCCACAAAAGTAATGGCTTAGCAGAGGAGAAAACTGAGGCCCAGGAGGATAGGCAGCATGGATTTGAGTCCAGGAAGACTGACCCAGAGCCCATGCTCTTCACCCCTGTATTGTGTTACCTCTACCCCAAGCCCTCAGGTGATAACTGTTTTCATCATATTCACAACTGATTCCCCACAGTTATGTGATGGTTATCAGGAAAGTTGTAAACAAAACTCTGCTTGTCCTTCCCTGAAAGCTCACTTTCCTAAAGAGCAGGTTTCAATTCTTACTTTTCTCCACCTCAGTCGTTTTGAATTATACCTCTCCTTGTATATAAAGCAAACTCTGAGAACATGTTAAAAATTCAGACTCATAGCTGTCAGGATTCCTTCCTATCATTCAGCTGTGCATGTGCCCCATTCTCATAGTTCCTTCTGTCACTGCAGCCCCCCCAAATGAATAGGCCACTGAGCTACCCATTTCAGGCTGACTGTGTGGGAGGCTGTGCCATACACACTGGCTTGGGTGGTTTCTGGGGCTGTGCTTTCCCCCACTCACCCTCATTCTCACGTGGCCATGTGTCTCATGGCCCAGGCCTTCACCTGCTGGTCATCCTGCCTCACCTAAGGTTCCCTAGCTCAGGGAGAGACAGAGGAGGTAGCACTGGTTGTCTGATGTTCCCGAAAACACTGCTAGCCTTGCCACCAGGTATCCAATGGCCTTCATGGACTAGGAAAGCAGAGCCTGAGCATGGGTCCCCTCTTAGCTGGGGAGTCCCTGTGTGAAAGGCATTCCTCATGGATACCACAGTTTCAGGGAAAGCAGACCCCACCTCCATCTATTGGAAAGCAGGTAGTGTCACCTGCTATAGTCCTCCCCGCTCCCCACAAACCTGGAGCCGTGTGGACCATCAGCATGTTTCTGCAGTGTGCTTTGTCAGTGGGACATCTGAGAACCAAGACCTGATGGAGTTCCTTAGTCCCAGACCAACTGAGATGAAGGATCTGCTACAAGACAGAGAGAATCCTGACAGAACCAGTCATCTCTGTGTCTGCACCAGGAATCAGACACTGGGATGAAAACTCTAACCTACCCTATAGGTCACTGCTAACCTGGGGAGGATGCGAACATGCTTGTCTTCAGTTTTCCCATCTTCAGCAAACTGAGGGTCAAATACTCACTTCTACCATTACTGCACTGTGGTCAGAATGAAATTTATGCTGACATTGGAAATGGAGAAGACAGCATCTGAAGAGGCTTTTTGTTTCTCAGGAGTATAGACAGCCATGACTTTGCAGAGCAGGACCTTGTAGGACTTACTGTATTTCTGCAGTTACTTGGCCAGGAAGTAGACAGTAGCTTCTGAGATAAGGAGTTTCTCCTTGAGGTCTTGGAAGTCCTGCTTGATGTTCTGCAGCTGTGACTGAAGCTCCTGGTTGATTTCCTGGAGGCTGATTTCTGCCCCTGCCTGGGACAGAGGGCCAAGAGGTTCTGCCATGCTGATGTGTGGCAGAAAAAGTAGAGCTGGGGACCGAGGAGAAGAAACCCAAACCCATGATGGGTTAAATTCTAGAGACATTAAGTGGGTTTTATCAGGACTGAGGGATAAGGATACATGAGTTTTTTACTTCCTGTTGGGAATGATTCGAACAACACCCCACAGCACTTGAGAGGCGATAACCAGAAAA
The DNA here is from genome assembly GCA_003697995.1 of Taxidea taxus jeffersonii. Classification (NCBI taxonomy): domain Eukaryota; kingdom Metazoa; phylum Chordata; class Mammalia; order Carnivora; family Mustelidae; genus Taxidea; species Taxidea taxus. Next base: position 26,113 of record RCUC01156869.1, on the reverse strand, counting down.
ACAACATTCAAGATGCCAGAGCTGTGAGCCTAAGCCACTGCTCATAGCTCAGACTCCAACTGGAATTGACCAAGAGAGCACTCAGAATGCCAGCTAACAGTCTGCACTTGCACTAACAGAATGGAACATCCAGGGTGTCAGTGGAACCTGGGAAGCCCCTGCCTTCCAGTTGCCGAGGCCAGGCTGATACACAAGGCTACCTGGTCTCCCCTGAAGGTCACCACTGATGGGGCCCACCCCTCAGTGGCCACTCTCAGTAGTTGTCTACCCTTGTGCTGATAGCACAGTTCCCATCTCTTTCTAAAACATTATCTCAGCATAGTTCTCTCATTGTTCGTTCTCTTATGTGGGTAGAATATCATCAGGCAGAAATAGCGTCCCAAGAAGTTTTCATTTTTCTTTTTCTTTTTTCTTTCTCTTTATTTGAGAGAGAGAGAATGGGGCATGGGTAGAGGGAGAGTGTGTGATAAGGGGCTCAGTGTCACAATCCATTGGACCATGACACTATCTTAAACCAAGAGCCAGATGCTCAACCAAAGGAACCACTCAGGCACCCCTCCCAACATGTGTTCTTAAGGGCTCTCATGAACTCATCCCACTTCTCGAGGTAAAACCGATTTTAAGGCTTTTTCGTAAGGGAAATTTCTAATGCCAGAGACTATCAGGATGTTCTTTTCCAGGTCTTCTCTAGTCTTTCTTCTCTATCCATTAAAATACAAGAGAAACATGCTAGCAGTTTAATTATCTTTAGTTGCTTTGTATTTGAAAAGCTTTTCAATTTATTTAGACCTTCCTCCATTTACAATACTTTCTTAGGATGTATGTAGTAAATAAAGCTTTCTTTACAGCAAAAACAAAATAAAAGAAAGCAAAAAACAACAAACAAACAAAAAAACCCACAAAAACACAAAATAGAACCCAGAATTAGTTTATGCAATTAATTTTGAAAACTGTTTCTGTGGCCCCTGGGTGGCTCAGTTGGTTAATTGACTGCCTTGGGCTCTGGTGGTGATCCCGGAGTCCTGGGATCAAGTGTGTCTTCAGGCTCCCAGCTCCATGGGGAGTCTGCTTCTCCCTCTGACCTTCTCCCCTCTCATGCTCTCTCTCACTCGCTCGCTCTCTCAAATAAATAAAGTCGTAAAAAAGAAAACTTGTTTTCTGTCCCAACTCTCTTAGTATTCTTCTTACTGCATCTCTGTATTAGGTAGGCTTGTTTTCCCATTATGTGGACATATCATTTCAGTTTCCTTAGCTATTTACCTAAGAGTGGAATTGCTGTGTCATATGTAACCCTGTGTTTAACTTTTTGAGGAACTGCCAAATTCTTTTCCAAAGTGAAACAAGGACACCATTTTACATTGCCACCAGGAATGTAGAAGAATTCCATTTCTCTACCAGCTTCCTGACATGTGTATTCTCTTTGCTTGAAGTCAGGCTAGTGGGGTGAAGTGGGATCTCACTGTGCTTTAGATTTGTATTTTCCTAATGACTAATGATATTGGGCATCTTTTCATGTGTTCATTGTTGCAATGGTATTGTCCTTTACAGAAAGTCTACTCAAAATCTTTTTCCCATTCTTATGTTGGCTGTCTTTTTACCGACTGCTTAATTGTAAGATGTTTCTTTAAATGTATTCTAGATAGCAGACCTCATCAGGTATAGAATTTGCAAATATTTCTCCCATTCTGTGGATTGTCTTTTCACTTCCTTGATAGTGTCCCTTGAAAGAAATAGCTTTTAACATGATTAAATCCAATTTGTTTATTCTTGGGTTGCTAGGGCTTTTTTTTAAATTTTTTTCATTTATTTATTTGACAGACAGAGCTCACAAGTAGGCAGAGAGGCAGGCAGAGAGAGAGGGGGAAGCAGGCTCCCCACTGAGCAGAGAGCCCGATGTGGGGCTCGATCCCAGGACCCTGAGATCACGACCTGAGCCAAAGGCAGAGGCTTTAACCCACTGAGCCACCCAGGTGCCCCTTCTAGGGCGTTTTTGAAACCAGCTTCTAATCCCAAATCATGAAGATGTATAACTCTATGTTCCTCAAAACATTGCTTTTGAATGAGAACCTAACTGCATTTTAATAGTTGGTGGACATTATTTAATAATGTCTTTTGACTCTTGATTGATATTTCTCTCCTATTTTGATATATTTTATATTTCTCTGCCTATTTTCCCTCCTGTGGAGCAGGCCATGGCCTTTAACAGAGATCTGGAAATGGTATCTATCAACATCCTGGCTTAGATTCAGGGGCAAGTCCAGGTTGTGTAGTGGAGCTGTTCTTAAACTCACCCACAGTTTCACAAATTGCTCAGGCCCTTTAGAGATGAGTCATTGCTGATCTTTCTGAGGAACATTTTTCTCATAGTCCAGATTGTCTAGGGCTAGAGTGGACTTTCTCAATCCCCTTCAGACGGAGAAGACCGCCAGGGTTGGACTAGTCAAGACTTTCGTCTTTGGTCTGAATGGAAAGTAGACCTGCTTCGGGGTTTTGGGAATGTTGTTCCATGCAAATTGGTTCCACTCCAATGTTTTTATTATATACATGATTTCTTTGTAGAAAAGGGGAAAGGATATTTATTTCAGAACAGCTTGTCTGTTCTTTGCCAGTTGTCTGTCTCTGCTTTTAAAAATGTGTGAAGGAGAATTCCAGGTCAACTATATTCTGTGCAAAAAAGTTCCTGCACAGTATCAGGTGATCATACTTAATATTAGGAACTCTCTTATTACTCAGATGTTATCCTTTTCCTGATGAGAAAAAAAAACACTCAGCAAGATGACAAACCTTCCCAAGGTCACAGATCTAGTGAAGAGAGAAGTGAGCATTCAAAACCATTTCTTTTTCTTTTTAAAGATTATTTATTTATTTATTTGACAGAGAGAGAGAGAGAGAGAGAGAGAGATCACAAGTAGGCAAAGAGGCAGGCAGAGAGAGGAGGAAGCAGACTCCCTGCTGAGCAGAGAGCCCAACTCAGGGCTTGATCCCAGAACCCTGGGATCATGACCTGAGCCAAAGGCAGAGGCTTTAACCCACTGAGCCACCCAGGTGCCCCTCAAAACCATTTGTGAAGGCACCTGGTTGGCTCAGACAGATAAGCATCCAGCTCTTAATCTCAGTTCAGGTCTTTATCTCAGGGTCCTGAACTGGAATCCCATGTTGGGTCCTGCCTTACAAAAATGAACGAAAGAAAGAAAGAGAGAGAGAGGAAGAAAGAAAGAAAGAAAGAAAGAAAGAAAGAAAGAAAGAAAGAAACAAGCTAGCAGATATCCCATTGGGTTTTCCAATGCTTATTATGCAATTACCATATGCTATGGTATCTAATTGTATACTGATATCTTTCGCTCACGACTAATGAGTTGTGCCTCTTTTCATGTGCTAGTATTAGAACCAATCACTTGTCTTATTTTGTGAAGTTTCAATTCGAGTCTTTTGGCCATTTCTTTTATTCTGTTGATTATCTTCTCAGACTAGGTGATACCCAATTCTAGAGAAAAGTCCTTTGTCAGAGAGAAACATGCTTCTATACTGCGGCTTCCCTTTATGTTCTGTTGAGGTTGCCTTTTCCTCAAGAGTTTCATATAGAAATATAAAGATAGATAAATTCATTTACATATCCAAAGAAATGATCATTGCCTCCTTTAAGCTTGCAAAAACATACAGTTGATTTTTTTTGAAAATATAAAAAGCACATCGAATTTTAGGGTATGAAAGGTCTTTTTTTTATTTTTAACTGTTTCCATAGGTATATTGAGATATAATTTCCATGCAGTGAAGTGTATATAATTACAGTCTAGTGTTTAATAAGCTTGAACATATATATGCATCACCCCGATAGTGGATATATCTATTGCCCCTACAAGTCTCCTTGTCCTTCTAGCAATTCCTCCCTCACATTCCCACCTCAGGAAACCATTGATCGCCTTTCTGTTACAGTAGAATTATTTGCAATTTCTATTCTAAGGTTTCCTATTAATGAAATCATATGCTACGTAGATTATTTTGTTTTGATGGGGTTTTGCTCAGAATAATTATCAGAGCAAAAAAAAAAAAATCTTCCCATTATGTTATGTATGCGAAGAGATTACTTTACAAAACCGAATAGTCTTCCATGAGCTGGATATGTCACAATTTGTTTTGGTCACTTACCTGTGGGTGAATATGAATGACAATTAGAAATAGACAACAGATTTTTTCTGAATGCATCTTTTCTTTTTTCATTGGAGTGGAATGGTGATGGCCTGTGGTAGGTATAGGTTTAATATTTTGAAGAATTTCCTGACTGTTAGGGTGCCTAGGTGACTGAGTCAGTTAAGCCTCTGATAATGATTCTGGCTCAGGTCATGATCTCACTGATGGTGATACAGAGCCCCAGGTAGGGTTCAGTGATCAGCAGGATGTCTAGTTGAAATTCTGTCCCTGTCCCTCTCTGTCTGCCCCTCCCTGCACTTACTTTTACTCCCTCTATCTCAAATAAATCAATCTTTAAAAAAAGAAAAAGAACTTCAAACTATTTTCTAGAGTGGTTATAGAATTGAACATTCCCATGTGTAGTGTATGAGAAATCTAGCTCCCTCACCTCCTTGTCAATACTCAAAATGGAGATTTCATTCATTTTTGCCATTTTCATTGGCAGATAGTGGTTTAAGTTGGCATGTTCCTAATAACTAATGATGTAGGTCGTGCCATGTTCTTACATGCCTTCCATACACATTCCTTGCTAAACTGTCTTTAAAAATATTTTAACCCATTTTATTTTATTTCCTTTTTTAAAGGTTTTATTTATTGTTTGAAAGAAAGGGAGGAAGAGCAAGAGTGGGGCTGTGGGGTGCAGTGAGAAGGCCAGAGGGAGAGGAGAAGCACACTCCCTGCTCAGCTGGAAGACTGATGTAGGGGGTATGGGGGCTAGATCCCAGGACCACGAGATCATGACCTGAGCCAAAGGCAGCCACCTCAACCAACTGAGCCACCCAGGCACTTTTCTTTGACCCTTTTAAATATGGATTGTTTGTCTTCTTCTTATTGACTTTTGAGAGTTCTTTCAATGTTCTCTTAGGAGAACTTCATCAGATATGTAATTTATAACTAGTTTCTCCATGTGTGTGACTTAACTTTTCATTCTCTCACCGATGTCTTCTGAAGAGCAAAAGTTTTAAATTATGATGAAGTCCAGTTTATCAGTTTGTTCTTTCACTAATCACAATGTTGGTATCATATCTAAGAAATCAATGTCCGGGGCCTCCTGGGTGACTCAGTTGGGGAAGTGTCTGCCTTTGGCTCAGGAAATGATTCCGGGGTCCTGGGATCCAGCCCTGCGTTGGGCTCCTTGCTCAGCAGGGAGCTGCTTCTCCCTTTCCCTCTGCTTCTACCCACCTTGTGCTCTCTCACTCTGCCCCATAAATAAATAAAATCTTAAAAAAAATAGAAATCATTCTCAGCAACACTTGCTATTGTCTTTTGAACAGAATCACACTTGTTGGTGTAAAACGGTCCCTGGTTTTACATGCCTTGCCCTGCAGACTAGTAACATTGATGACCTTTGTGCTTATGAACCATGCATGCGTCTTCTTTGGTAACATGTGTATCCGAGTCTTACACTGGCTTTTTATTAACAGTGTGTTCCTTCTGCCCATTCAGTAAGTTCAAAGTACTCTTATGTCTTGTGAATGGGAGTCCTCATTGGGTATTTAATCCCCAAATATTGTCTCCTTATCAGTGGCTTCTCTGTTCCTTTTCTCAGTAGTAAAGTTGGATGCAAAAAAGTTGTTCATCTTAAGTTTTTCTCATACATGTTTTATTCTTGCTATAGTGACAGAACTCTTCACTTAATGCAAAGTCCTGACCATTTTCTATTGTGTAATTATCTTGAATGGTTGTTATGGCTCTTCTACTTAGGTATGTGACTATTTTGAGTTCATGGCCGTGAAATGGGTGATTTTCAGCAAGAACCATGGGGGAGCTTTGTCCTTACAGGGGCAGGGGAACCTAGAGGTAACTTGTGTTTCTGAGTTAGTCTCCCCCAGGCCAGGAAAAGGGATTTCACCCTCCTGTACCTATTAATGAAGGGCTGAGTGCTTTTGGGAGGGGAGTTCAATGGGGCTGGTGGTCATATATGGCACTTACTCCTCATTCTATGGGACTGGATACAAAGTAGCTCCAGGAGCCCAGGGCAGCCCTAGTCAGAGGTGTCTTTAGGAGCACAAACACTGACAGCCAGAAAGGATTACACAGAAAGGATAAAAGAGATCTAGTGGATCTGGTGTGGTTTCCTATAGGGTCTTCCATCAGTGGGTGGGAAACAGGACTCTCACAAAGGAGGAACTCAGAAAACATGTCCAGAGGGAGGAGAGCAGATTGTAGGTAATTCCCAGAGTTTGACCTATTTTTGCCAACATAAAAATCATGATATGTGCACGGACATCAAAGGTGCCTGAAGGGACACATGGCTGGCTCAATCAGTAGAGTGTGCAACTCTTCATCTCAGGGGCCCCATGCTGGTGACAGAGACTAGCTAAACACACACACACACACACACACACCAAAAATATAAAAATTAAAAATAAAGAAAAAATAAACAGGTGCTTGCCTCAGGAATCCGGAATTTTACTCCCCCTAAGGAAAGGATGGGGCAAGGTTGATGGGTGCCTCAGTTGGTTAAGCGGCTGCCTTCAACTCAGGTCATGATTGCAGGGTTCTGGGATCGAGCCCCACATTGGGACCCTGCTTGGCAGAGAGCCTGCTTCCCTCTCTCTCCCTCTGCCTGCCACTCTGCTTACTTGTGCTCTCTCTCTATCTCTCTGCCAAATAAGTAAATAAAATCTTTTAAAAAAGGGAAGAAAGAAAGAAAAAAAGGAAGAAAGAAATAAATGAAGAAAGAAAGAAATGAAAGAAGAAAGAAATGAAGGATGAATGGATGGGGCAGCTCGGTCCTTACAGATCAAGAGCCATTCTGAGCCCTGGAGAATCCTAATTGTTGCTGTACATTTCCCAAGAAAAACCAGGGACCCTACCCTTTTAGTATATCCTGGGTTTCACATGTGTGGTCAGAAGTCCACTGGCCAACTAAAGTTGGCACACTAAGAACAGAAGTAGACCAAGAAACAGAATGTTCCCTGGATGCACACATTATTGTCTGCCCTCACTGCAGTCCCACTGGAAATGGGAATGTGCAATCAAAATCCCTGTTATTCAACACAGGTTAGGGGAAAAAATGGAAAGTTTGGGTTAAAAGTTTAAATTACTGTGTCCTTGGATTGAATTTGGAGACAAGTGGAGACTCTGTTGAATGTTTTCTAGCTTCTGTGGTAAAAATGAGGGCTAACGGACAAAACAGTTCTATAAGTCAGAGTAACTTTGGTAACTTAGTATCTTCCAACTTGACAGAGTTTTCTTTCAAGCTTCTGATCCCATGGTCTCATGCTTGAGTCTATACATATTGTGCAAGGAAGTTGATGTCATTACCACACCTAAAATCTATACCACTGAAAGTCACAGTGCTCATTCCTAATGGCACATTGGGCTCATTTCTAACTGCCTGTAGCTATGTTATGGCTGACTCTGAAGGCAGCTCACTGTACCGTAATGTGTGCTCTTCTCTCTGGCCCCACCTCCAAGCAAGGCATCTGAGCTGTCTCCATCACTGGGGAAGGATGGAGGTCAGGTGGGTAGAAAAGAGAAATGGGGGTGGACTAGGAAGCAGCAAAAGGAAAGTAGGCCTGTAAGTGGGTTGATTCCCGAGAGGACAATTGCATTGCTTTTTGTTTTTTGATGATATTTTTTTTTTAATTTCCTTTCAGTGTTCCAGAATTCATTGTTTATGTACCATACGCAGTGCTTCATGCAATCCCTGCCCTCCATAATACCCACCACTAGGCTCACCCAATGTATTTTATAAAAATTATTTTATTTCCTTTATTAAGAGTGAGTGCTTGAGAGAGCATGAGTGGTGGCCAGGGGGAGGATGAGTGAGAAGGAGAAGCAGACTCACCACTGAGCAGGGAACTAGACATGGGGCTTATCCCAAGACCCTGGGATCTTGACCTGAGCCAAAGACTGACACTTAAACAAATGAGCCATCCAGGTGCCCCCTTGAAATATTTTTTTTAATTGCACTACACTTAACATACAGTGTGTAATAGTTTCACATAAGATCGTGGTATTTATTTTTTACTTATTTTTCCCCAGATTATTTATTTATTTATTATTTAAAACAGGGTTGATGGACAGAGGGAAAAGGAGAAAGAAGGCAGATAGAGAGAAAGGAAGAAGGAAGGAAAGGTAGAAGGAAGGAAGGAGGGAAGGAAGAAAAATAAATGAAGAAAGAGAAAGGAGGGAGGGAGAAAGAGAAAAAGGAAAGAAAAGGTAAGAATGGAAGGAAGGAAGGAGGGAGGCAGAGAGGAAGTAGGGAAGAAGGGAGAAACAGAAAGAAAGAAAAAGAAAGAGAAAGGAAAGCGAGAGAGAGAGAGAGAAGAAAGAGGAAGTACCCTGGTCAATTTTCCTTGTAACATCTAGCGAAGACTCTGTCAAGGAAAACCTGAATGCTGATGACTCCTGGGAGGGACCTTCTCTGGCATGCTCTCAAGGTGATGTATCTCATGTGTATAGAACTATTTAAGGAACCAAATTTAGAATCTATTGATTAATATGGCCACATTCCCTAGACACAGTCACATCAGCTATGTAAACATGGCCATGGGAAATCACCCCAAACAGCTCCATTGTGTGCACCTGGGTGACTCAGTCGTTAAGCATCTGCCTTCAGCTCAGGTCATGATCTCAGAGTCCTGGGATCGAGCCACACATCAGGCTCCCTGCTCAGTGGGAAGCCTGCTTCTCCCTCTCCTGTGCCTCCTAATCATGTTCCCTCTCTCCCTGTGTCTTTCTCTGTCAAATAAATAAATATTTTTTTAAAAAGTTAAAAAAAGAAAACTTAAATATATGTTTCATCTGGGTCAGAGCGTGTCATCCTGTGGGAGGCAGGTTCCTGCAGTTAGTGTTGCTGGGGTCTCAAGTGCTTTGCTGGTACCTCAACATTTGACTCTTGAAAATGTGAGTAAAACTTGATATTGGCTATGATTTATGACTTGGGGGACTGATTCAGCAATACAACCCTTTATGTTATTTCCATATTGGTTGGATGTGCTCTTATGCAAATCTCTGATGTTTCTTGAAATACTTGCCATTGGCCAAAGTTAAAGCAGGATAATCTGTGTACAGAGTGACTAGTGGATCATGGATTTTGTAGCCATGATAGCCAAATCTGTTGCTGAGCTATCTTCCAAAACCATGTATCATTCCTTTGCATGTACCCATTTGCAGCTCAAAAAGCCCAAAGGCATATTGGACTGCTGCTTTGTGGTCCTTGTCATCAATTCCCTGGAAGTTCAGGATCATAACAGCTCTCAGTCTATTTTTTAAGATTTTATTTATGTAATTGACAGAGACAGAGAGAATACAAGGAGGGGGAGCAGCAAGGGAGAGGGAGAAGCAGGCTCCCCACCAAGCACAGAGCACAACGTGGGGCTCAATCCCAGGACCCAGGGATCATGACCTCAGCTGAGGGTAAATACTTAACTGACTTAGCCACACAGGCACCCCCCAGCTCTTACTAAATCCCAAACCTCATCTATCATAACTAAGTTTCTTATTTTATACAATTTCCAATAGGCAGGGTCTGCAACTCAGGGGCAATTAATTGAAAGCAGTAGAGGGAACAGAGCCTAGAGCTCTTGCAGGAGAAATGACCCTTGATCAGGAGACAGATCAGTCATCTGAACAGAACCCAGAGATTATGCAAATGGGAGCGCCACCAGAAAAGGACATGAAAACATTTAGTGTAACAGTTTCCATCACTTGAAAATGAAAAATGGGTAAATGGAACATATGAACAAGATGCTATCTATCCTTAAGGGATGAAAACAACAGCGTCTGAAAGGTAGTGTACTGCAAGAGATTGACAGCAATTAGAAAATGCAGAGTAAAAATATTGATAGAACCATGTTCACTCTGAAGATCCCTGTGTAGTATTGCCTAAATACAGTCAATCATCCATACATGTACACAGTGGTTTTTCCCATTAGGTCTTTAATCTCCTACAGCAATGTTTTATACATTTCAGTGAACAAGTCTTACTGCTCCTACAATGAATTTATGCCTAAATATTTTACTTTTTCAGTGCTACTGTAAATGAAATTGCATTCTTAATTTCCCTCTCAGATTGTTCAGTGGTAGTGCATAGAAACACAAGTGATTTTTGTGTATATAGTACCAGCAACCTTACAGAAAGAGTTTATGGACTCTAATATTTTTGTGGGTGGATGCTTTGAATTTTTTCTATATTTAAGCGTGTCCTCTATAAATAGAGATGCAGGTTGACCGTGAAGAATGCAGGGTTAAGGGTGCTGACTCTCAAGGTCAAAAATCTGTTATAACTTTTGACTCCCCTGAGACGGAGCTACTAATTGTCACCTGTTGACTGGAAGGCTTACAGAAAACATAAGGAGCCAATTAACCGCTTTTTTGCAAGTTATATAGATTCTACACTGTATTCATAAAATAAAGTAAGCTAGAGGCAAAAAAAATATATTGTAAGGACAATCAGAAGGAAGAGAACATATATCTAGAGTAGTATGCTTTGATTGTAAAAAATTCACCTGTAACTGTACACGTGCTGTTCCAACCTGTGGTGTGTAAGATTGACTGTAGTTTTCTTTCTTTCTTCCCACACTTCTTTTTTCTCGCTTTCCATTTTGAATGAAATTCTGGCTGAGTATAGAATCCTATCCCTCTGCCTCGGGCCACCCCTACATTTTGCCAGCAGAGAGGAGCAGCGACAGATGGGAAATCACCTCAGACCCGAATTCTTGGATCAGCACCCACAGGGATAGAAAGACTAGCAGGAGCCCTTGCTCTTTGCACACCTGCTCCAACTGGAAGGACCACAATGTCCCCAGAGACCCCTGCAAGGTGTGCTCAGGGCTCTGGAGCTGCCTCCAGCAAGAGGCCAGAGGCAATTTCTGCCTCTCACCTTCCCAACTTCCCTCTCTCCTTCCCCCAACAGTCCATGTTGCCAACCTCCCCCGCCTCCATCCTCTTGCTGCTTTTCAGCATTCCATGGGCACACCTTTCCCTGCCACCAGCATCCCAGGCTGAGGCCGCTGAGCTGTTCTGGGTGGGGAGTCAGTGTTGTTCCAAATGTTGCCCTCTAGATATTTATCCCATGCTTCCTTGAATCTAACTCAGCTGCATGTCACAGACTTGTAAACACTTTTGCCAACAAGAAAATAGTGGAAGTTGTGTGTGCGTGTGTGTGTGTGTGTGTGTGTGTGTGTGTGTGTGTGTGTTGCCTTGGCAATCGTAAGGTGCTGGATCAGGAATCTGGACTTATTTTGCTCACAAAAAGATAGGGGAATGATCTTGGTCCTTGCAGATCAAGAGCCATTCTGAGCCCTGAGAGAATTCTAAATGTTGGCTGACACTTCCCAAGATCAACCCAGAGACCCTATACTTTTAGTACTTGTTGGGTTTCCCGTGTCCAGTCAGAAGTCCACTGGCTGACAAAAGTTGGCACACTAAGTAGAGAAGTAGACCAAGAAACAGAATATTCCCTGGATGACCACATTACTCTCTGCCCTTGCTGCAGTCTCTCTGAAAATGGGAATGGGCAATCAAAATACATTGCCTTCAGTAGAGGATAGGGAAAAAAAGTGGAACAGTGGGGTAACAGTTCAAGTTATTATATCCTTAGACTCTATTTGAGGGTATGTGGAAACTACTGAAAAGTTTTGTGGGCTAGGCCCATAGGTAGGAGGGGCTAATGGAGACTGCAACTACACAACTCACTATAATTTAATAATGTAATATCCTTCCCCCTTCACAGCATTTTTCTTTCATTTTGTCTGATGCCAGGCCTGAATTGAAACATATTTGTAAAAAGAAGTTTATATCAAAAAAAGTGTACAAAACCCAGACAACTAAATTTGATGCTACTATTTCCTAATGGTGCTGTAGGCTGGCTTATGACTGCATATAGCCACATCATGGCTGACTCTGAATGCAGCCCCTTTCTAGGCATGTATTTACTTGTCTTTGACCCCACGTGCAGGTTAAGCAGTCCCTCTGAGCTGGGTGCATCACTGGGGGAAGGACGTTGGATAAATAGGTAATAAAGGGAAATGGGGGGATGAGGAACCAGGAAAAAGAAAGCATGCTCCTAAGTGGGTGGGTTCCAGAGAAGATCCTGCTATTTCTTCTAACAATATGCATAGCTCTCTGTCAGAAATCCAGCACTGATAAAAGAGCAATGCCTGAAGAAACCAGTGTACCCTTTGTCAGAAAATAAACTTGAATTTCTGCTGATCTTAATCTGTGCCTAAAAACGCCCCCTAGACAATTTGGGGAGGAGAGGAGAAACTGTTCCTTTTAGGTGTTATGATTTCCCTTCAGTGGGACTGGCCTGGGAAACAAATGTGTTCTGGCCAAGTACTTGGGAGAAGATATTTGCAAATGAATATCAGATAAAGGGCTAGTATCCAACATCTATAAAGAACTTATCAAACTCAACACCCAAGGAACAAATAATCCAATCAAGAAATGGGAAGAGGATGTGAACAGACATTTCTGCAAAGAAGACATCCAGATGGTCAACAAACACATAAAAAGTTCTCAACATAACTTGGCATCAGGGAAATACAAATCAAAACCACAGTGAGATACCACCTCACACCAGTTAAAATGGCTAAAATTAACAAGTCAGGAAATGACAGATGCTGGCGAGGATGCAGAGAAAGGGGAACCCTCCTACACTGTTGGTGGGAATGCAAGCTGGTGCAGCCACTCTGGAAAATGGCATGGAGGTTCCTCAAAAAGTTGAAAATAGAGCTACCATAGGACTCAGCAATCGCACTACTGGGTATTTACCCTAAAGATACAAATGTAGTGATCCAAAGGGGCACATGCACCTGGATGTTTATAGCAGTAATGTCCACAATAGCCAAACTATGGAAAGAAACTAGATGTCCATCAACAGATGAATGGATAAAGAAGAGGTGGTATATATATGTGTATACACACACACACACACACACACACACATATATATATATATACACACACACACAATGGAATACTATGCAGCCATCAAAAGAAATGAAATCTTGCCATTTGCGATGATGTAGATGGAACTAGAGGGTATTATGCTGAGTGAAATAAGTCAATCAGAGAAAGACAATTATCATATGACCTCCATGATATGAGGAATTTGAGAGGCAACACGGGGGGTTTGTGGGGTAGGGAAGGAAAAAAATGAAAGAAGATGGGTTCAGGAGGGAGACAAACCATAAGAGACTCTTAATCTCACAAAACAAACTAAGGGTTGCTGGGGGAAGGGGGGTCGGGAGAGGGTGACAGGGTTATGGACATTGGGGAGGGTATGTGCTGTATAGTGAGTGCTGTGAAGTGTGTAAACCCCTGGGGCTGTTAATACATTATATGTTAATTAAAAATAAAAAATTAAGTGGAAAAAGGACCTGAATAGGTATCTTTCCAAAGGATCATGGAAATGCAAATCAAATCCACAATGAAATGTTATGATGTCACAGTTAGAATTGCTAATATAAAAAAGAAAAAAATAATACCAACCGTTGGCAAGGTGGTGGGGAAAATGGAACCCTTGTACATGGTAGAAACATAAATTGATACAGCCATTTTTTTTTTTTCAAAAAGAATGAAACTAAAACTACCATGTGATGCAGGATTCCCACTTTGGGGCGTATATCCAAAGAAATGAAAACAGGATCTCAAAGAGATATCTGCACCCCATGGCCGTTTCAGCATTGTTCACAGTAGCCAAGACATTGAAACATAAGTGTTGCATGGGTGAAGAAAGTGTTGGTCATGGACATGAAAAGTCTAGCATAAAGAATATAGTCAGTGATATTGCAATAACAGGGTATACTGGCAGATGGTGATTACACTTATTGTGTAATACTGAGTAGTGTATATAATTGTCAAATTACTGTGTTGTACACCTGAAACTAATACAATATTGTATATCCATTATGTTTTAATGATAAATCAAATGTGAATATTATTTGATCATGGAAAAGAAGGAAATTCTGCTATTTGTATCAACGTGGATGAAACTGGAGGACATTATATTAAGTGAAAAAATTCAGAAAGAGAAAGACAAATATTGTGTGCTATCATCTATACATGGACTTTTAAAAAATAAATAAGTAAACTCACAGAAACAAATAGTAGGATGATGGTTACCAGTGGCTGGGAGGTGGGGCCTATGGGGAGATAGTGGTCAAAGGGTAAGAATATTCAGTTATAAGATGAATAAGTTATGAGAATCTAATGTACAGCATGGCAACTGTAGTTATAATACTGTATACTGCCCTTGAAACTTGCCAAGGGAATAGATCTTAAGCTTACTTACCAAAAACAAAAAACAAAAAACAAAAAACAAAACAGGTGATTGTGAAGTGATTTGTTCATTAATTTGATTGCAGTAATCATTTTATAATGAATATGTACATTAAATCATCAGGTTTTACACTTTAAATATATGTAATTTTATGTGCTCATTTATACCTTAAAAAAATCTGGGAAAAATGGTTGCAATAGTAAATATTATGTTACATGAATTTTACCACAATTAAAAATAAATAATAATAAAAGTAATACTTCTAATTGTAAAGAAAAAGAAGACACGCCCATTAGGCGGGGCCACTCCTTGTTACCTTCTCCCTTCTGCAGGCACTCTAGGCCCACAGCTTTCCCCTCCCATCCCACCCTCCTGACCAAATGACCAGCCAGTGACCAGGCAGGAAGTGACAGCCACACCCCCCCAGGGTTTAGGCCTCCTGTGGCTTCTGAGGTCTCACTGGGAGCACCACGTAGAAAACTAGCTCTTCATAAATGAAACCTGTAATAGTAGGAATAAGAACAACAACCAAAAGACTTGTTGAATAATGCGAAGAGGATATGTGGGAAATCAGAGCCAAAATTGTAAGAACAAACAGAGAAGAAAGACAAACCCAGAGGCAGTGTGTGATAAGTCCAGGTGTGAGGAAGAGGGTTTGCAGGGGGACAAGAGATGTGATGCAAGTGTCCCGCTCAGCAGGGGGAAGGCATGGGGACCAGTGTCCCACAGGGTCATGGGAAGAGGGAGGGAGGGAAGGGCCTGAATGGAGATCCCACAGAGCCAGCCAAGTCCTGGATGCCTTGATGGCACCAGGAAGCATGAACACTGGGAGCTGGGCCTTTGCCCCAGATTCCAGAGGAATGCAATGGGAGCAGCATACAGTTCAATAGGGTGGGGTGGTGACATCCTGATACTGACTGATCCCTGAAACAAAAGTAGCATTTCCTTCTAAAGCCTGTCATCTTGTCACCCACCCAAGATTCCTGAACTATGATATCTCATGGCAGTCATTTCCGTGACATGATTTTTGAGCTCAGTGTCTGCTAAGCTGATGCAGTTAGACAAGGAGGAAGAGTCCAGAGTTTGGGCTTGGGGCTAGAGACCGCAGAGAGGACCAGCGCCTGCCTCTGGTTGGGTCATCAGAGAACTCACTCCTCTGTTAACAGAAGGGTTGGAGCTTCCAGCCCAGGTGGGAATACCAGGTGGTAACTGATCCCAGGCCTTATTAAGCTACACTGTGCTGCACATTCTCTCTTAGCTATCTTCTTTCCTAACTCATCCTCAGTGGCTATTTTCTTTTTATTCTTTTTTAATTTTTAAAAGATTTTATTTATTTATTTGAGACAGAGAGCGAGACCAAGCCCCAATGCAAGCCTGCAAGTGGTGGGAATAGGCCAAGGGCGAGGGAAAGGAAGGGAATCTGAAGAGGTCCCTTCACTGGGCCCTGTGGGGACCCTGAGATCATGACCTGAGCAAAACCAAGAGTTGGAGGCTTAACCAGCTCAGCCACCAAGGTGGTCCATATTTTTTTTAAGATTTTATTTATCTGACAGAGATCACAAGTAGGCAGAGAGGCAGGCAGAGAGAGAGGAGGAAGCAGGTTCCCTGCTTAGCAGAGAGCCGGATGCGGGGCTTGATTCCAGGACCCTGGGATCATGACCTGAGCCGAAGGCAGAGGCTTTAATCCACTGAGCCACCCAGGTGGTCCATATTTTTAAACATTTTGTTAAGATTTTTTTTAATATTTTATTTATTTGACAGAGAGAGATCACAAGTAGGCAGAGAGGCAAGCAGAGAGAGAGAGAGAGAGAGGAGAAAGCAGGCTCCCCGCTAAGCAGAGAGCCCGCTGTGGGACTCGATCCCAGGACCCTGAGATCCTGACCTGAGCTGAAGGCGGAGGCTTAACCCACTGAGCCACCCACGTGCCCCTAAGATTTTATTTTTAAGTTATCCCTGTACCCAACATGTGGCTCAAACTCTCAACCCTGATATCAAGAGCAGTCTCTGTTTAAACCAGAATTGGGGAAATCTGCCTGAACACCAAGGTTCATGTTAGTTACTAAAGGGATTTGGTAGAGTCTTTTTATTTATTTTACTTTATTTTATTTTCCTGTTTAAAGATTCAAACAAGTTGTGGAGTCATCCTGGGCATCTCATAGACAGTATCAGCTGTATTTCTGGTGCTAGGTTTTGACTTCTGTTCATTCCTGGAAAGCGGGTGTTCATTCCTTTATGTCTCATGAATCATGCTGGCTTTTTTACTCCTTGCGGACAGAAAGAACACACCCCAAGGTATCAGTAAGGACCTTTTCTAGGATTTGGACTTCGGGTAGGTGATGTAGGGGAGCATGGAAAGAGGTGGGTTTGTTCTCTACTGAACACTATTAGCACAGGTAATTCTATGATTACAGTAAAGAAGTAACAGTCATTCCTTAGGAAGAGAGGATGATGTTTGGGGTGTAGGTTACACAGTGACCTTGCTTTTGTCTGTCCTGAACAATATTGTCAGGTGGCCTTGTCTTGTTTCATTCTATCAAGGTCTCAAAGCAGTCTTGTCTGAGGTTGATATTCTGCATGCATGATTATTTATTTCAAACATGAGAAAATACAGTCAGGCTGGGAGTGTCAGTTGAGGGCGTCAGAGGCTGGCATGGTTCATTCTCACTAGAAATCCCTAAAACAGAAGAAGAAAAGAGAGAACTCTAATCTTACAACTGTAGCTACAAACCTGACTGGGAAAGTATGACTTTGACTAAGCATCTTGAATTTCCTGTGTCTCAATTTCTCATTTCAAAATGGCTCAAAGGACTTGTTCCTGCATGGGTTGTCCCAGGTGTGAAACTGATAGAGGAGGAAGGTTGATATGGCCTGGAGGCCTGGATAGTGGTACACAGTGCTTTTTGGTTTTCCACCTCCTGGGCTATCAGATCAAGAACAGCAGGTGCAGGGGATGCCTGGGTGGCTCAGTTGGTTAAGCGGCTGCCTTCGGCTCAGGTCATGATCCCAGCGTCCTGGGATCGAGTCCCACATCAGGCTCCTTGCTCAGCAGGGAGCCTGCTTCTCCCTCTGCCTCTGCCTACCTCTCTGTCTGCCTGTGCTCGCTCTCTCTCTCTCTCTCTAAATAATAAATAAATAAAATCTTAAAAAAAAATTAAAAAAAAAAAAAAAGAACAGCAGGTGCAGAGCATGTGCTCCCCTCTCCAGCCTGGGTCCTACAACAACCTATGGCTTCATGATATTTACATGGCGGTTTCAGTGCCCCAATGGGGGCATTTGGCAATGACCGTTCCAGGAAGAACTTTGTTAGGGCCCAGTCTGCTCCTACTGACCAGTAGGTTGAGTTCCTTAGATGATTGGAAACAACCTCAGTTGGAGAGCACCTTAGCTATGACCCGTAATCTATGAGACGGGAAAAGAAGAGACACTCCTAACCCTGATACAGTTGCCACCTGGAGGCCTTCCTCCTCTCCCATCTTGAGGCCTTCTTGCTCTCCCATCTTGAGGGTGTACTTACTGTAGTTCACCCAGGATTGTAAACCAAATGAGTGTAAATTATAGGAGTGTAGAATTGTGACAAAAGTATATTCCAGGGAAAAGTCCTTCTGGACATTTTTGTTTTAACAGTGGGAATGTTGATTGACCAGTGTCCCCTAGTATTCAGAAGTGGGTTTCTGGAGGGTGTGTGAGGAACCTGGACAGGAAACTTTACAGCCAAGGCCTGTGTGGGGGCTCCACTGCTATCAGCTGGTGGGGGAAATTCTCCTAATCTCTGTGGGCCTCAGTTTCCTCATGTCTAAGATATGGTTGATATTCAGATTCTCCAAAGTCACTTTCTGCTCAATTTCTGTGCATGAGGGACTGAGGTGCCTGATATGCAGCCCTGGGGACTATAGCCAAGACCTGACTTAGTGCCTTCTCTGTGTGTCTCCTGCAGGAGCCTGAGCTGAATCCACACTGAAAACAGAGAATGGAGAGAGGAGATGGAAGACAGGATATCAAAGTTTCAAAGATGAGAATAACACAAAGAAAAACAAGGCAGTGGTGGAGCAGGTGGTTGCCAGAGAAGGGAAGAATAAACACAAGTTGAGTCCAGAAAAATCAGGGGAAACTGAGGAATGTATGCAGCATCATCGAACTTGCAAGGGACAGCCTGAGCTGAGCAGGGAGGACTAGGAGAGTAACGTAGTCCACAGTGAACCTGGGCCCCTGCCACGGAGCCTCACAGGACTGATCGGGATTCATTTGTACTGAGGGGAAGCACAAGTTCCCAGAGGAGGAGGATGTGACCATGAGGCTGTGCCCCATATCCCTAGCTTCAACCTTGGAGCTGCCCTTACAGTGGATTTCTTCCAAGTAAGTGTGGGCTTAGGGGGATCAGTGATGTTTGGATAAGAGTTGGAGAGGTCCATTCTTACTGGAGAGTATTGCTGTAGGGTCAGAAACAACCACAGTAGGGGACTCTTGCCTCTGAGACAGTGATACCAATAATATTCTTCCAAATTTACAGTTGTAAAAGCCTTTATGCACAATATATCTTGTGTGTATGTTCAGTGTTTCATTTTCCTTAGTCTGTGTTAAGAACTTGGAATCCTGATATCAGTAAGATTTCACTGAGGAGGTCAAGCAGTGAGTGGGAGAATGCAAACAAAATCTTGTAGCATGTGGGTATCTCAGTCCTTTGAGAGTCTGCCTTCAGCTCATGTCATAATCCCAGGTCCCAGGGATCAAGTTACTTGGTGAGAGGGTGGGTCAGGGGGAGTCCCTGCTCAGCAAAAGGGCGTGGAGGCTAGGCCAAGTACATTGAACCCTAATGACAGGGAGAACCATTGAGAAGAATACAAGAGGACAGTCCCTTCTTCATCAGAGCTCGCCACAAGGAAATGTCATGGGACATTGAGAATGTTGTGAGGCTTCTCTTTAAGGGAGGGGACTTGTTGCCTCCTGAGAGAAAGCAGAGAGTATTCCTGCAGGACATTCGGTCCAAGACTGTAGTTGTGATTAGAGATTTTTGACCACTTCTATTGGATCAGGGAAGGAACGTCTCTGAGAGCTTCCTCAGTGCTTGGCTTGGTCCTTGGAGCCATGAATACAGAGGTAAATACAACATTCTCCCAACTCTCACAGGGCTCTCAGTCTAGTAACCAGAAGTCATGAGACATGTGGGTGTGGTGCATTCCTGGAAGGAAGTGGCCAGTGCTGCCTGGGGATGATGTCAGTGGTTGTCCTGGTCTCTCATGGTGTTTTGACCTCTCTTGGCCCAGGGTCCCTGGGCTGTGACCAGATTTCAGCTTCTCAGGACAATGCCAACACCTGGGTTCCAAGTTGACCCAAAGCAGTCAATACTTCCAAGGTCTCCAGAGGAAACTGCTGGTATCGTAGGTCCCCTCTCTGTCTTGGCCAGCTGGAGAAATCGAGGCAAGTCTAATAGGGGCATCCTTGCCATAATGATCAGTGATGTTCTGCCTTTCTCTTTGAGAACCTAAATGCTTTCCAGACTTCAGTATTCTCTCTTCTTATAAAAATAATGTAAATAGGGGTGCCAGGGTGGCTCAGTGGTTAAGCCTTTGCCTTCAGTTCAGGTCTTGATCCCAGGGTCCTGAGATAGAGCCCCACCTCGGGCGCCCTGCTCAGGGGGGATCCTGCTTCTCCCTGCCCAATCCCCTTGCTTGTGTTCCCTCTCTCATTGTATCTCTCTCTGACAAATATATAAGTAAAGTCTTTAAAAAAATTGGCCAGATTTTAGATCAAGTAACTAAAGTAAAAAGGGAGGAAGACAACTTCCAAGCTGCACTGAGAATGTGCAGAGACTCTTACAACTGAAGATTAATAGAACAAATCACTTTTAATTTGCATAACATATTGCTATAGTAATTCTGGAATAGGCAATGTAAGTCTGCCACTTCATCTTTTTAATATTGTTTGGATACGTCAAGATTATTTGCATTTCCCTATACATGTTTGGATTAGCTTATAAATGCTTACTAAAATATCTGCTGGAATGTTGATTGGCATTGTGCAAAATCTGTTGATCATTGTGGGAAGAATTGACATCTAAATCATAATGAGTCTTCCAATTCACAACAGATTTTATCTTTCCGTGTATTTAGTTCTTTAATTTCTCAAAGTAATGCTCTGTAGTTTTCAGTGTCATGTTCTGACACGTTTTGTGTCTGATAAGATGATGCAATAGGAGAATTGGTGAAAAGACTTGAAGAAGAAATACTTCACAAAAGAAGATATTTAAATGGCCAGAAGTACTTGTAAGATGCTCCACCTGAAACCACTTAAAGAATAGAGTTGAACAAAAATCAAAATGGCTTCACTAATGTCTCCAGGAGGCTCAATTTTAAACTAAGTAAACTTTTGTTCTCTTCTGTCAATCTCCCCTCCTTCCTTCTTTGCCTTCTGTTTCAGGAACTTGGTCCACCCTAAAGACATGATGGAGGAGGCCAGAAACAGGCACACAACTTCTGTGGAAGCTGGCTAGATCCTGTATTTCCACATAACTGCCCTCCCCATCCCTTCCTCCAGGGGGCAAGAAGCTTCCAGTTTTTGAGGACCTTAGCCTGTGGTAGCTTTTTTTGCCCTGGAAAGCTATCATTCCTCATTATTGCAAACTCTGTCTTCATCTTATATTTTGGCTCTGAAGCACAGAGATCAGGCTTGGACATCATGCTCAGGGCTCTGGAAGATCAACACTGCAGTGAATTCCCATTACACCTCCATCCCTGTGCCTAAAATTTCAAAGACTGAAAACATATGTGGTGAGGATGTAAAGGAACTGGACGTTTCTTAAACTTTTGGGAATGAAAAATGGTCCATCCCCTGAGAAAAGCTGAGCTGCAGGTAAACATGTACCAGTCATGTGAACAGCCATTCCTCTCCTAGGTGTTAGGACAGAATGTCCACAGAACACCCTGATCACAGCTTTCTTCACAATGGCTACACCCTGGAAACTACATAGATGCCCATCAGTAGGTGAATGTACAAACAGAATATATCCATATAGAGGAATACTACTTATCAAGGAAAATGAAATGTACATCTGTGAAAATGCATTTCACTGTACCGTTTATCTTTTTTAATTTATATTTTGTTGGGAAAACAATCAGATCGCATCTCTCTCTCTCTTCTTTCTCCAAAGGAGGAGAATAACAGTCACTGATGGCAGTTGGCAGTTGTGGAAACAACACCTAAAGCCAGTTTCATGCTCAGGAGAGAGCACTGGGCCTCCTCTTCATGGTTTCGAGTACTGTACATGTTCAGAGAAACTTCTCTAGTAACAAACTATAGAAATGATTCCTGAAAGTTTTAATTGTACACTTTAAAGTGATGCTGTCTAGTGTGCCTAAATTATACCTCCATAACATTCATGGAATAATCTACTTTATTTCTCCATACTACCAGTGAGCATTTAGAAAATGACATTTTTTTAAAAAAGGAAATGAAATTCAATAAACAGAACAGATATTCATGTCCACCATTGTTAAGTGCATAAGAACACATAGAACAAAGACCCCTGGAAAGTATTGCTGGGATAAATTAAAGGCAATCTAAATAAATAGAACATCTATCCCATTCATAGATTAGAAGACTCCACATTGTTGGAATACCAAATAAGTTTTATTCTGATTCACATTGGAGAAGACACTTTGGGGGAAACTTTACAAGCTAATTCTAAAATGTATATGGAAATCAAGGTACTTAGAATAGCAAGATGACCTTGAAGACTAAAATTGGAGAAATATACTTAATTTCAAAGCTCACCATAAGGCTATGATAATTAAAGCACTACATTATGGTGTAAGTAAACACAGTGTAAATACATGAATATGAGAGAGTAGAGAGTAAAAAATTTCCCCATGCATATACACATTTTTTAACTTTTTTTTCAATTATTTTTAAGTAATCTCTACATCCAACATGGGGCTCAAACCCACAGCTCTGAGATCAAATGTCGCTTGCTCCAACAATTGAGCCACCAGGCACCCATCAGTTATTTGATTTTTAAAATAAGGTCACAGGTACATTTCACCAGAATAACGAAAGACTTTCCCTGAAAGTAACTGGAATGAATGAACATATACTAAAAATAAGTTAATATTAAAATACACTTTGCACTATTTATAGATGTTAATTGGATACGTGAAAGCAAAAGTTTTTCTTTTTAGATTTTATTTATTTATTTGTCAGAGAAAGAGAGAGAAAGTAAGCATAGGCAGGGAGAGAGGCAGGCAGAGGGAGAAGCAGGCTTCCAGTTGAGCAGTGAGTCCAATATGTGACTCAATCCCAGGACCCTGGGATCATCACCTGAGCTGAAGGCAGATGCCCAACTGACTGAGCCACCCAGGTGCCCAAAAGTATTTTTTTAAGCACGGTGTCTCACATCAACAGCCAGCATACACAACATGATGCTCTTAGCGTGTTATGAAGAAATTTTTTAAATGAAAAAATGTAATCCTGGAGGTTTGGTGCAGAAATGAGGTCTAGGTAAAGGAAGCACCCATACAAAAAGCTATAAGAATGAATTGGAAAATGTGGGCATGGTTTTTGGCATAGAAGGAGACTCTCCCCCAAACCTGGCTCCAGCCGCCCTAGCAAGGGGTCCTTGGGCCAGTCACAGGGGAACTCGGTCCTCTGTGTGCCTTAGTTTCTTCATCTACAAACCAGGAAAAAGAGAAGCTTCCATTAACAAGTCAATTGTGAAGACTAAAAGTCCTAATACATATGAAATCATCAGTCTCAAGAACTGTAAGAGTCATCCCTGATCTCAGGGAGTTTCCAAACTGATTAAACACCCGACTTTCATAACTAGATTCCAGAGCCAACGTAAGCTGCTGAATCAGAATTGCTAAAACCAGAACTATGAGGTTGCATTTGTACTAACTGTCTCAGGCTGTTCTGATATAATTATCAGTTTATGAGTAGGAAACACTGAGTCCTATAACTTGCATCTAAAGCAGCAAAGTAGGAGTAGCAGAACATGGATATTTTCAACCCAGTCTCTTCGCAGAGGAGAAGGTGGAGGAATCTCAAACAGAAGGAGACCTGGCCCGTCTGACCCTATTTTAACTTCCTCCAGTTGACTGCAGAGACACAAACATTTGGAAATGTATGCCTCAGGCACCTGAAGTCCACCTTGAAAACTGTCAGAGCCCGAATTTCTCATTCAACATTTCTTTGAAAGGAAGTGAAATTTACCTGTTTTTGCTCTTTGTTAGGACTGATTGTCTTGGTTTCTTGCCTTACAAAAATGAATCCTCTCTGTCATATTGCTATTATTGGAAACTTCAAGTTTTACGGATAATCTCGCCACCTAATTAAGGAACCAGAAAGTTCCAACAAAAATCTAAAGAAAACTGACAGAATGAGAGAAGATACTTGCAAATGTCTTATCAGGTAAAGGGCTAGTATCCAAAATCCATAAAGAACTTACCAAATTGAACACCCAGAGAACAAATAATACAATCAAGAAATGGGCAGAAAACACGAACAACATTTCTGTAAAGAAGACATCCAAAAGGCCAACAGACACATGAAAAGATGCTAAACATCACTTGGCATCAGGAAAATACAAACCAAAACCTCAATGAGATACCACCTCTCACCAGCATTAATGGTTAAAATTAACAAGTCAGGAAATAACAGGTGTTGGCAAGGATGTAGAGAATGGGGAAAACTCTTACACTGTTAGTGTAATATATGGAATATTATACAGTCATTTAAAAATGGAATCTTGCCATTTGTAACAATGTAGATGCTAAGCAATATAAGTCAGTCAGAGAAAGACGATTATCATATGATCTCACTGATATGTGGAATTTAATAAACAAAACAAAGGATCATAGTGGAAGAGAGGAAAAAATAATCAAGATGATTCCAGGGAGAGAAACAAACCATAAGAGATTCTTCATCATAAGGAACCAACTGAGGGTTGCTGGATGGAATTGGGTAGGGGATTGGGAGAGGGTAATAGACATTGGGGAGGATATGTGTTGTAATGAGCACTGGATATTATATAAGACTGATGAATCAGAGACCTGCCCTGAATCAAATAATACATTGTATGTTAACTAATTGAATTTAAATTTAAAAAAATAATTAAAAAATTAAATTGAAAAAAAAGAAAGAACATTTGGCTACTCAATGAAAAAATACAGAAGAAGCCAGAAAGTTCAGGATAGTTCAGCCCAGTAAGCCACAGTCACTGAGACTTTAGACACCCCAATTAAAGAGAAATTTTCCCTTCCTATCATTGGATGTCATACCAACTTCAGTGAGGTGGGAAAGAAGCTACCAGTTCCAAAGGACAGATGGGTCATTCTTGCCTCCAGACCATCTCACGTCCTGACACTAAAAACCCTTTCAGGGAGCCTTTGGAGGAGCCCAGCCATCACTAGAAATAGTTTAGTAGAATGAAGAGGGGCTCTGCCAGTAAAGCCAGGTCACATAGAGGTGGAATAAATGGGATAAATGCATAATAAAGACAAAACATTTTTCTCTTACTATTTCCAAAGAGAAAGCAATAACTTACTTGCACTTCTACTGTTTCTTCTAATCCTGTCAAATTTTAATATGACCAAATAAATGATTTTAATGTTTCTGCTCAGGTTTCCTACTCTTTGTTTATGGATGATAATATGACCTCAAGTGATTATGATGACATAAAATGCCATAACATATGTACAGTGCTTAGCAAAATGCTTAGCACAGTATCCCTCAGTGAACTATTATTGTTATGGTAATTTTTTTCTTTTTGAGAGAGAGCAAGAGTGAGCATACAGGTGGGGGTCAGGGGGAGAAGAGTGAAGGGGCAGATCGAAAGGGAGAGAGAAAACCTAAACCAGGATCCACGCCTAGCACAGAACCCCAAAGGGTCATGAGACTTGAGTTCTTGAGATTTGAGACCCTGAGATCATGACTTGAGCCAAATTCAAGAGTTGGATGCTCAACTTACTAAGCCACACAGGTGCCCCTCTTATAGGAACTTTTATTAGTGCTGCAAAACACTCATGCCTGTGTGACTTCAAGTAAATCATGTAACTTCTGTGAGCCTTCATTTTCATCACTTTTCAGGGGAAGGCATTTGACAGATTTTCCTTCCAGAGAAAGTCAGGTCCCACCAACACGAGAAAATAGACTTCTTTAAAGCTATTTCTTCCTTGACTCCAGAGACTCATCTAGTAAGAAGAAGCTATGGCCAAGGTGTTCTCCTCTAGGATCTTGATGGCTTCCATCTAATGTTTAGGCCTTTCATCCACTTTGAATTTATTTTTGTATATGGTATTAGGAAGTGGTCCAGTTTCATTCTTTTGCATGTAGCTGTCCAGTTTTCCCAACAGCATTTGTTGAAGAGACTCTTTTTTTCCATTTGACAGTCTTTACCAAAGATGAGCTTACCAGATAGTTGTGAGTCCATTTCTGGGGTCTCTGTTCTGTTCCACTTATGTATGTGTTTGTTTTTGTGCCAGTACCATACTGTCTTGATGACCGAAGCTTTGTATGGTAGCTTTAAGTGTGGAATCTGATGCCTCCAGCTTTACATTTCTTTTTTGGGATTGCTTTGGCTGTTCAAGATTTTTGTGGTTCTTTTTTTTCTCTTTTCTAATATAGACATTTATTGCTATACATTTCCTTCCACAGTTAAAGCCAAAAGAAAGAATAAAGCTGATGCAAAGAAAAATAGAC
>RCUC01156868.1:0-29193 GCA_003697995.1 Taxidea taxus jeffersonii | reverse complement strand
AAAAAAATTATTTTGGTAGAAAAACCACTTACTTTTATTACTGAGATCCAATTGTGATTTATCATTTCAGATCTGAGTCTCCTTTCATTCCCCTCCTTCATGTTCTCCTCTGTTTTGTCAGCTGATGGTTTGGTAGGCAAGGGAGAACCTTTCCAGGCCTCTTTCTTTCTGGAGATGGTTGGTGTGGGGAAGCAGCCCATGAACATCAGTGCACGCAGTAGGCCCCCCAGCACACGCAGTAGGCCTCTGGGAATGATTTGACGCACTCAATTTTCAAGCGGTTCACAGGGAGTCCTGAGAGGAGTGTGTTGTCCACTAGCAGCAGGGCCGGAAAGCCATGGGCCCACCATCTTTCTCTTCCCATTGCCTGTCACTGCCCACCAGAGGGTCAAGAAGCTCCCTACAGGGGGGTGGGGAGGAAGATCTTTGATCTCCAAGTCCGAAATGTAGCGAGCGGATACTGTTTGCAGGAGCTCACACCGGAGGTTCTTTATTAAGCAGTCCAAGAACAGCTCCAGAGAATGCCAGCCCACTCTTCCAGGGGCGCCTTTGGCCTTCTTGCTCCAGCTCTCGCGCCCATTAGCCGTCAGTCCTGCAAAGCCAAAAGGACCAATCTCCAAAGTTACAGACTTTTTGAATTGCAAGAAGCACACGGACTCATGGTATTGGAAGCAAACATACTAAGTCTTTCCAGTGGAACATTATCTCCATCCCCACCGCCCCCCCTTCCAGCCCCCACCAACCTGCTCATTTTCCTGGTGCATTTAGGGTTTCCTACCAGGGCTCAAGTGTTTTAGGTTCATCCAGTCTACCATTCAATTCAGCCATTTCTTGCTAGACCCGTGCGAGTCCCCTGTGTGTATACATGATTCCTGACTTAGTCTGTTTCTTCCTGTGTGTGTCCTGGCAGAAGCCACCCCAGCAGGCCTGGAGAGCTACTGCTGCTTCACTTCACACCATGAATATTCAGAGGCTGCGGTCAGTGAGGACTCAGGTGGCAAAAATAGTAAGATGATTGGAGCAAACCCTAACATGAAAGCCAGATCTCCATGTCAGTGTCTCCGAAACCCTGATTGCTGCCCAGATTGCCCATCCTCCGACCCGTGGACCACATGAGAGGAGAGTCCTGGGGAACTCCTCTGAATCGGGCATCTGTTCCATACACCAACATGCTCACGTCTTTCTGTATGATGTGTTGTAATCAGCGTGTTGTTTTTAGAAGACAACAGGCCCTTCTGTAGTCCTCTCCCACAAAATGCATTTAGGCCCATAGTTCAGCATAAAGGACGCACTGTTGAGACCAGCAATGCATACATTGTTTTCCCCTGTAATGTGGTCAGGATCTCCATAGCGAAATGTAGTGCATTTTGTGAAATCTTATTTTATGTGTTTTGTCCCCACCAGCAGTTAAAACTCAAGTAGGAACGGCTCCATTCTATTACGGGTTAAATTATGCTCGGTGCAGAACTAGTGGTGATGTATAAATTGCAGCCCTGTCTTTTTTTTCGAAGGATTCTAAAATAGGTTTTCAGAATTAGTACTGGATTTTCGCTCCTGCATGTGTGGTGACTCTGGATTTTTTCCCTTCAGAGAAGCATCCTTTGCAGCATTCCCCCTTCCGAGGAATCACTTAGACACTTCCAGCTGGTGGCAGGGGACACAGCCATAATACGGCTTCCTCTGTCCCAGCTGTCTTTCTCACTACGATAAATGCATTACGATGGCCGCACTCTCGTGTAAAGGTTCAGGTGCAGGAAGGTGGAGGATGAAGTCTGGAAACCGTCTTTGGGGTTTTTAAAAGCTTCAGCTTCTACAGCATCTTTTGCATTTTGCATGTCTTCCTGCTTCTGGTCAAAGGTTTCTCTCCAGTGATTGGAATGCTGCCGTAAGCCTGGCTAAAGGTGCCCGAGGAGATCACCTTATAGGAGGAAGCCCTGCGTGCTTGAGAAGCTCTTTTTAAATGCATTATGGCTCATGCAGCCTCCCAGTTAAAGAAAAACAGGGATTTAGAAATCAATGCTGAAGAAGAGACTGAGAAAAAAAGGAAACACCGCAAACGGTCCCGGGATCGGAAGAAAAAGGTAGTGGTCTCTGCCAGAGCATATATCTTGCCTGGCTTCTTTTTGTTTTAATCTCTTCCTGGCGTCTGTTGGAGGCGTGAAGGGCTGTTTTCACGTGCTGGGTAGGGGATAAATTGGGAACAGATGATGAAGCCCACCGGTCGACCCCAGCCGCAGGACAGGCAAGGCAGGGGGAAGGCTGCATGCCGGGTAGGGGAGATTGCAGGGCTGATGCGGAAGGTGCGCCTCCTCCTCGCAGGGGCTGGGGCACGCCGGCATGACAGAAAGGTGTTGCCGGGGAGTTAAAAGTACTTTCTTCCTGGCCCGGTCAAGGTTAAACGGACTTCGGGGACTTGAGTTTGAGGGAGAGGCCGGAGAGCGGTTTTTGGACTTGTTAGAGGTCTTGCTTGTGGAAAAGGAGCTTTTGTGCTAGAACTACTGTCACTTGTGTGCGTTTCGCGGGCAGATCTGTGACCTTAAAGACGGAGCAGAAAAGTCATTTCCTGCTTCGCTTTTTCACCCCCCTCCTTTCTTTCTTTCCTCTTGCTTCTTATTTCTGTAAGGTGCTGCTCCTTAGCTTGTGCAATGGAAATAAGCTGCCAGAAATAACTTTCTTTTGTTATATGAAGCTAAAATCACTGAGGTTTGTTTTTCTCGGCTGGGGGAGAGGGATCATCCTGAATGCAGGAATTCCCGTGGCCCAGCGGGGACCTGAAGCCTTTCTCCAGGATTGCTTCTGATTAAAGCTTAGGCATTGATCATCCCCAGCTGGTATTCTAAGGTGGCGATGGTGGGGAGGAGGAGGAATATTCTAGGTCAGTGGTGTTTTATTACCACCTGAGAGTACTTACTGAGTGTTTAGTGATTGTGCCCTTAAATATGACTCCTAGGTACCCGTGGGGAGTGAGCGCCCAAAGCACTTTCCTTCCATGGCAATTAATAAAAATTGACTAAAACTCTATGATCTGAATACGAAAGTCGGGTCATAAAGCATTTTTATGTCTCTTTGTGAGAATTCACAAGGGAAAGAGAATCTTAATTTGCTCTGAGCAGTGATGCATGTGCCTTGTAAATGACATGCAGATTTCATCCACCACATGTACCTCTCCTCAGGGGTGATGGGGTATATTTTTGGTGCCTTTGCCGTTTGCTTCAGGGTTAGGATCTGGAAAAGGAGCCTCTCTAGGCCTTTTGTTACGTGGCAGATTTGAGGAGATGGAGTTTGGAGGGCTACAGTTGCTTTGTTGCAAGGTGGTAAATATAGAACATTCCCCCTTCAATATTCTTGTAAATAAACTTGACTGCATTTTCACAAAAGTACAGACTCAGGGTGCATGTTTCAAAGCCTTGCACAGCGGAGTTATGGAATTGCCATATTTGGCCAGGTTCTGGTCTAATTGTACCGTGCCAGGTTGTCTGTGGGTAGGTCACTGTTGAGTTCCCCCTCTCCGCACATCTTTGACCACTCCCACAATGGTAAACTGGCTTCTAAGAAACCCTGGGGGAAGGTAGGTGTGTTTGTATAAAGGTACAACGTCACCGTTGCCGTTCATACTCTGTAAGAGTTGTTGGCTGAGCCAGCCTTATGCAGCACAGTTTCCTGTGGTAATGACAGGCCTGCTGCCTCTGGGCCTGGGCCCCTGTTTGACTTGGAAGCAAAATCGGGAAGGAGTAAGGCAAAGGGAGTCTGGACTCACTGAGCTGAAGCAAATGCTTTGTGGACCAAAGTGCTTTGTTATGAGTACAACAGAGTCTGTCCAGTGTAAATCTCTTAGCAACCAGAAGGGAACATGGAGAAATATCAATATCACTATGTCAATGTGGAAGCAGATTTAAATGTTTTGTTCTCAGGACAGTCACAGAGTTGATCCAGAAAGTGACTCGGGGATAACACTTTCATTGCTGTTGTACTACAGATTCGTGACATGGTACGATATGTATATTCCCTGTCAAAGATACATGTATTTCAGGAGATTTAAATATTCCCAGTCTAGTGATTTCAGGGACTACTTTCAAAATACAAAGTCAAGATTACGTGACTTTGAAGACATAATCTGGATTCTTCTGTCGCAGAGCATATCTACCACTTACTCTCTATAAAGTGAATTGTTTTCACTTGGGGTTTCTTTTTCCTACTTTTCCCTAAAGATCCTAATTAAGGCTCGTGGGTTACTTTGCTCCATATTATAGGTCCCATGTCGATCGGAAAAGCTGCTTTTATATACTTTGCGGGTTATTATGGGATTCATTGCTCTCCCTCATGTAGAATATCCTGTAGGACCTTTTGATTACATTAAAGTAATAGTGAGTAGTCTCCTAAAATCACAAAATAGGAAAGCTTACGAAAAATGTAAAGAGTATCTAATTTGTAAAATAAGGAATTTGGTTCATGGTATCCATGCAGTTCAGGTCTGAGCAAGCTCAGAGTGAACCTTTCCTGATTCTGTCCATTTGGCATGACATCACACAGTATGGGATATTACTAAGTATTATAATCAAATCATAATACGTGCATAAAATCAACACTGCATTCACATTTCATCAGGTTTGTTTTTTTTTTAACCCACCTTTGGTCTATTAAGAATGTTGATAACCATGAATAAGTGATTACCAATAAAAAAAAGGAAACTTCTAGGAATTTATAATGACTTGCATCTTAATAAGGAAATGTTTTATTCTTGCTGTAACAAGTTTAGTGTCAAAAAAAAAAGATCTTCCTACTTGTTAAAGGATATACACCTGAATGGATGAACCCTCAATCTTTTTATCACCAGTTTTTCTGACTTAAAGCCAAAAAAAAATATATTGTAATAATGATAATAATAATCCCAAAATCTTTTCATGAGTATTTTGTTTAAAAGTTTCTTTTTATTCAATTACAAATCTCCCTGATGCAGACTTTCCCATTGCTCTTCCCTGGTAGATTTTCCCCTTCCCTCTCTTCTTCTCCTGATGGGCTGCTGAGGCTGGCCATGAGTGAGTGGTGTGCCCCAGGTATATGGAGGGCCTTTGGGTGTGTTCATATAGGCTCCATGCCCTGACTGAGCAAGTTGCAGAGAGGAACTCTTTATATCCCCTGCACTGAACAAGGTTCTGGCCCATGAGTGGTGGTCAGTAGGTGACCCAAGCTACTACCATGGGTTCATAAAGGCTAGAAGTCACAAATGCTCTCAGGCCCACACTTCCCTTATTGCCTCTGATGGGGAATTACCTACATATTTTGCCTTCTCTCCGTGTAAACTATAAAATACATTTCAGTAATGTGGGGTATTATGAGAATTGACCTTAACTTATTCAATAGCTTTCTTAATGTTCACCAGTATGCTTGTATATATTTATACACCCTATAAAAAAAAATAACTGGGGTGCCTGGGTGGCTCAGTGGGTTGAAGCCTCTGCCTTTGGCTCAGGTCATGATCCCAGGGTCCTGGGATCGAGCCCCACATTGGGCTCTCTGCTCAGCGGGGAGCCTGCTTCCTCCTCTCTCTCTGCCTGCTTCTCTGTGATCTCTGTCTATCAAATGAATAAATAAAATCTTAAAAAAACAACAACAACTTTGATGTGATCTAAGGGAATATACACTAAAAAAGGAAACGTTCATATATGTATCACCGACATAGGATAATATATACTGGGATAAAGTGACAGTCAATTTTATGATGAATAACTTTTCTAATTATTGATGTCAGACTCCTACAGCTACTCATTGGTAGAACAGGAATGAATAGTCATTGCTTCATTTTTGGATACATGCAGTCGGTCAGCAGATGTTTATTGGGTGACTTCTGTGGGTCTGGCATGGCATCCAGTGGTGGAGGCAAAGCTAAAGGAGGCCGAGTGGTAACAGTATAGTAACTCTCCACAGAGAGAGGAGAAAGATCCGGGCACCATTAATCCCCCTACATAACATATGGAAAGGGAGCCACAGGAGCCCCCAGGAAGACTCCCAGTTCAACCCTAATGGGCTCAGAGAAGGTTCTTGGTGAAGCTGAGCCTTGGAGTAGGAGTGAGCAAGATAGGCAAGCAGAAGGAGTCCAATGCTCAAAGTGGTGAAACTAAGAGGCAACGACGGGGTGTGTGAGGAAAAAACATAAATAAGGAGCAAAGAGGACAGGTTTTCTTGCCTGTATGGCAGGAAAAATAGCTGGAAAAGCAGCCCAAAGCTAGGTCCTGAAGACTTTGTCTGGGGCTGGAAATCACCCTCTCGGAGGAGAGGGACTCGAACCAACTTGAATGGTGGTGGTAGGTAGGGAAACCAAGAGCTGCATGGTTTAGAACCATCCCTCCCGTGGCCGTGCTGCAGACAGCCGGCGGGCTGGCCATCCCGGAAGTGCTGGTGGTGATTCAGGAGTGAGAGAGGCTCAGGGGCTGAACCAGGGCAGAGACTGTGACAGTGGAGAGGGGGTGTTGCATCCAAGAGATATTTAGGGGAAGACTCAACAGAACTTGGCAGTGGACTGGACGTAGGATGTGAGAGGGAGAGATCGGATTCTAGCGTAACTGCCAAGTTCCTGGCTTGAAGCGGAAGATGAATAATTAAATTTCCTGGATTCATGTCTTTTCTCCCAGGACATTTATTGACCACTTAAAATGTACCAGGTAGGATTTTAAATTGCTTTGTAGGTGAAGACTCACTTAATCTTTACACAACCCTACAAAGAAAGTATTTTTATCATCCCCATTTTACAAATGAGGAAACTGAGGCATGAGACCATTAAGCTGTTCCTGTACTGCTTAGTGGTACATCTAAGATTACAGCATGGATCTCTAGCTCGTGCTCTAACCTACAACACAAAACAGCATATGTAATTAATATTTTCACAGCTGTGTATCAAAATGGACTTGATTCAGAAAATCTTCTAAGTGATCAGCTACTTCTGAGACACTGGGAACCTCAAATAACAAGTGTTGTATTTCTAACTGACCCACTGCAGTATGAGCAGTGTGTCTGGTTTTCTTCTTCTCTGTTAATAGACTTTTTAAAAAGATTTATTTATTTGAGAGACGGGTGGGAGGAGACACGAACAGGGTGAGGGGCATAGGTAGAGGGAGAGAGAATCTCCAGCAGACACCCTGCTGAGCCTGGAGCCTGACACGGGGCTCAGTCCCACAACCATGCACTCACAACCTGAGCCAAAATCAAGAGTCAGATGCTTAAGCGACAGAGCTACCCAGGTGCCCCGCCCCCACAATAGATTCGAGTGTTTTATCTGAATAATTTCTTTTTTAAATTTTGAAAATAAATGGACAGTCACCAACACCAGGACTTCACATCCTCAAAGACACGTGGCTATAGCCTAGCGGTATCTTAGGTGCTTACTGTATACCCAATGATGTGTGGAGTGAGTCCTATGGATTGTTCTACTATTTTTTCCTTACAGTTTCTTTATGAGACTGGCATTATTTTCATCCCCATTTTTTTTTATAGCTAAATAAAGACTTAAAGAGAATAAATAACTTGCCTGTGGTCATACGGCTCATACCTTTTGGGTCTACACTTAATCTTGGGTCATAGGCCCCTTTTGGAATCTGTATTTAGCCACTGGGTTTATTTTATTTTGTTTTGCTTTGTTTTTTAAAGATTTTATTTATTTATTTGATAGAGACATAACGAGAGAAGGGACACAGAAGAGAGAGTGGGAGAGGGAGAAGCAGGGAGCCTGATGTGGGGCTCTGCAGGGAGCCTGATGTGAGGCTCAATCCCAGGACCCCGCGATCATGACCTGAGCCAAAGACAGACACATAATGACTGAGCTACCCAGGTGCCCCACCACTGGGTTTATTGTAATAAAATCTGGTGGTCTCTTTTAGTATTAAAACGATGTAAGGATTTGAGAATGAATTTCAGGAGACAAAAACAATTATTACCTCTTGCTGTAGATGCTTTGTGCTTCCTGACATTTATAGGCCTTCTCAATGCCTAGTTTCCTATCACTTATGGCAACCGTGATGCAAGATGCCAGGCAGTGGGAGGTTTTGGACTAAAGTGACTGGACCTTTGAGGGAGAGGATTGTGTGGACCTGTATTAGATAAAGGGAGCCTATTCTGTTTCTTGCTTTGCTGAGTATGTGGACTCCAGATGTCTACAGAGTCTAATTTGTCTGTCAGCATCCTTGATATTCTGCACTATAATCATGAGCTCCCATGTGTCTCACCCAGGAGACTGTGAGCCCCTTGAGGGCAGAGGTGGCATCATATCACCTACTATCAAACTGGGGCTTGCGGAGTGGGTAAAGGATGGGAGGGAGGTGGACAAATGAGAGGGAGTACCACGCAGTGACTAAGAGCATGGACTGTAGAGTAAGAGTGTCTGAGTTCAGGTGCTAGCACTGGGAGCTAGTGTGACCTTGAGGAAGTTATTTAACCTTTCAGTGCCCCAGTCTTTTCACCTGCAAAATGAATATAAAAATAGTACATACTTCTGTCACAGGGTTGCAATGAGATTTCAGTGAATTAGGATTAGAATGGTGCTAGGCAGAAGCAAGGGCCATATAGTTGTAGTTGTTGCTTTTGTTATTGATATTCATAAGGAACTGAAGAGTGAATGGACTGTTTCCAACCTGAGCCTTTAGAGATTGTGCCAAGTCATTTCACTGAAACCAGGCAGGTCAGCTCCCTAGGAGCACAAGCAGCTGCTGCCCCATCTCCATGCCTACTCCATTTGGAAGAGGATGGATGGAACTCATAGAAAAGTTGTAAGCCTTTGTTCTTTCACATTCCATGGCATTTAGGAATAAGGAAACAATTGAATAAAACTTGTCTGCTGATTGGTTCTCTATGCTCTCTGTTCCTATCATGATATATTTTTTAATTCTCGAAGTCATATGTTCATTTAAAAAAAAACTTAACCTTTCTTGTTCTTGATCAATTATCAGTGCAAGATCATGTTAGTATAAATTATATATTTATTAACTTCTGAATATGCTATTTAAAATTTTGTTAGTTTTGTCAGCAACATTCTGTAGCTATTGAACTGTTTTTTCATTACTCTTCAGGTGCGTGGTCTTTTCTGTCTCTTGATTTGCCTTTGACAAGATGATAGAGTACTGTGTGTATGTGTGTTCTGTTGAAACTCAATATGGAAAAATGTTTGTTTTCAAGAGGTATGCTTGTGGATAAAGAGGATTTGGTAATGCTTTATAATTTTTGTAGTTATATTATTAGAAAAAATTCATCGATCATATCACATTTTACCAGTATCTATTCATTTAATAAAAATGTACTGTGTACTTACATTTTGCCTGTCACCATGCTGGGGACTGGTAATGTAAAGGACCTGTAGGCCCATCTACATACTCTTTTTTTCTTTTTTTTTTTTTTGAGATTTTATTTATTTATTTAAGAGAGAAAGAGAGCATAAGAGGGAGGAAGGGAAAAAGGGTGGGAGAGAAGCAGACTCCTTGCTGAGCAGGAAACCTGATGTGGAGCTTGATCCCAGGACCCTGGGACCATGACCTGAGCTGAAGGCAGACGCTTAACCGACTGAGTCACCCAGGCACCCCTACCTGCCTTTTTTTTTTTTTTAAACATATAATGTATTATTTGTTCCAGAGGTACAAGTCTGGAATCATCAGGTTTACACACTTCACAGCACTCACCGTAGCACATACCCTCCCCAATGTCCATAACCCAACCACCCTATCCCTCCCCTCTGCCCCTGGCAACCCTCAGTTTGTTTTGTGAGATAAAGAATCTCTTACGGTTTGTCTCCCTTCTGCTCTTTTATATTCTGCTTGTACTACACAACACAGGTAGGGGTGAAGGACTGGAGGGAAAAAAAATAGATTTTGGGGAGGGCTGGGTTATGCTAACACTATGCCAGAGTGTTATCCACATGTTCAGAGGCTTTAGCCTGAGCTGAAGTTTGTTATGTAACTTGCCTCGGTCACAGAAATAACTGGTGTTGGAATCAAGCTCAGCATGGTTCTAAGTCCTTGCTTGGGCTATCAGAACCTCTGTAGGATAGATTTTTAAAGGGAAGTTCTTACTAATAGACATCTGTGGTGAATTCTTATGTGGTGAGAAGAATAATCACTGTTAGAAAGTTAAAAGTTATTTAGTAGCTGAAATTTTATAAATTATTTATCTTTCACTGCAAAATGTAAATATTGTCTAAATCATTACACTTAAATTAGTGTACATTTAAATTAGTGCATATTTATTTATTTATTTATTTTAAAGATTGTATTTGCTTATTTAAGAGGGAGAGATAGGGACAGTGAAAGACAGATCATGAGCAGAGGGGAAGCATAAAGGGGGGAGCCCGACATGGGGCCAGATCTCAGGACCCTGAACAGAAGGCAGACACTTAACTGACTGAGCCACCCAGGTGCCCAAAATTAGTGTGCATTTAAAATAACTTAAGAGGGGGGTGCTTGGGTGGCTCAGTGGGTTAAAGCCTCTGCCTTCGGCTCAGGTCATGATCCCAGGGTCCTGGGATCGAGCGCTGCATTGGACTCTCTGCCCAGCAGGGAGCCTGCTTCCTCCTTTCTCTCTCTCTGCCTCCTTGTGATCTCTGTCTATCAAATAAATAAATAAAATCTTTAAAAAATAAAATAAAATAACTTAAGAGGAATCCAGTCATTGAAACAAAGTAGAATTGTTCACTTCTATCTGTCGATTGATGAATAGGTTAAATGTTGACTGATGATGTCTAAATACTATGTTACACTGTCAGTTCAAATAATTCAAATAATTCAAATAGTATCCTAAGGAAAATACTTGCATAGAAAGGTAACATTTGAAAACAAGGAGTCTGCTATAGTTTTACCCAGGCTGTGGTGTTTCTAGTTTGTCTAAGTTAAAAGAGGAAGAATTGAAAGCAAATTAATAGAAATGAACCTAGACCTCTTACATATAGTTCAGATTTTTTCTGGTGCTTATCCCCTCCATTGAAGATTATGCTGTCCGAGACCCAAAGTGGCATCATGAAAAAGAACGGCCCATCATTGTCAAATCTAGGAGCTGCCTATAAAATGTATAGATTTCAATTTAGATTTAGGTGGTTCCAGTAAATTATTTCTCAGTTATAGGTGACTTTCTATGAATTAGGATCATATCAGTTCTGTCTGAATTTACATGAAACTCATTAGAATGGAGAGAGACTAACGTTCATATGCCCCAACTCCCTAGCTTGCCCTTTGGCAAAACAAAAGCCAACCAGTACCATCACCATGGGAGAGGAAGGATATATAGACTGTGTGGAAAAGAATGGGAACAGAGAATGTGTCCATAGAGGGTTGGAAGTAAGTCCAGTTAGAAGCCAGTGACACTAAAATGTTCATAAGCTACATGCAGGTATCTCTAAAAACTTCGTAGTTTCAATACTACCAACAGCATTATTTTATGCTAGTGAAGTACGATTTTCTAAGAGGCCCATACAATTGAAGAGGGTAGGAAAATACGGTATATTTTGTTTCGTAGAGGATTAAAAACAATAGAGCAGTTAAGCAGTAAGGAGAAAGTTGTGGGGAGGGGTAAGGGTTACAAGCCA
This sequence comes from Taxidea taxus jeffersonii, assembly GCA_003697995.1. NCBI lineage: Eukaryota > Metazoa > Chordata > Mammalia > Carnivora > Mustelidae > Taxidea > Taxidea taxus. The sequence goes on along the minus strand of RCUC01156868.1, from coordinate 17,639 downwards.
CAGTGATGGAAAGAATGAGCTTTGGGCCTCGATAAGAATTCATGTCACAGGTGCCACTCATTAGCTCTGTGGCCTTGAACTAAATTTCTTTGGGCTTCAGTTTCCACATCGTTCAAACCAGGATGTTAGTCCTTTACTTGCGTACATACTGTAAAGAGTAGAAATGCTGTAAAGGCATTTTGCCAGGTTCCTGGCATAAAGGGAGAAGTTAGCAAGGGCTTCCAACCTCCCTTCCGTGGAGCATGACCCGGAGCCAAGAAGCAAACGGACGAGCTGAGTAAATGAGGGAATGCTTTCAAGGACTTTTATACCTAGCAAGCACTCAGAAAAGTATTTGGTGGATGAAATTTTACTAATAAACTGGTATCCTCAAAAAGTCATTTGAGCCCGGCGGTTCAGTTCTTTGCAGTCTTTTTTTTTTTTTTTTTTTACAGCCCTCAGGGAATTAAATCTGTCATTTTGAGAAATACTTCCAAAGACTCACATGTTAAATACATTTTTCCATTCATTAACACTATTATTAATTAGCTTCTCTCAGTAGTTCAGTGCTCGGCTAGGTAGATATTAGAGAAAGCTTAAGAATCATACGTACAGATAGAGGAAGTATCAGGTGATTCTTTCAATAAATGAACATTCTTTTGCAGACTTGGGCATAAATGTTGAACTATTTCAAAGGAGGAAGAGTATTTGATGGGGGCTGAATGAAAGCAGTCTTCACTGGGTAGTTTATAGATTTACTGAAACAAAACCGTTAGCTATGCAATGCATCTATAAGATCTCTACGCTTCAGTACCAACCAGCTCTTCACCCCCGCTAGCTACTGTGGCCACCAGAGGTATGGCATGGTTTCAGGATCATTGGGGACCTAGGGAAGAGTGAATGATATGGCCAATGTGGAATTATCACCGTCTATACCTGGTTTCAGATTCCAGCGCGGCCTGTGGACTGTCTTCCTTTGCAGCTCACCCGCTTCTCTCTCCGCCTCTCAAACTGCCACTTCTGATGGCCTCGGCAGTTTGCCATCAAACACAGCGTGTTAGCCTGCCCTGGACCAAATCAGCCCCCGTCGGTAACTGCCACTTAGAATTACCAGTGTGTTCAGACACCCCCCTCTTCGCCGTAAGCCGAAGAGAAGAAACCGGAACCTGAAACCTGGACATCTCTCATTAGACATTTTTGTGGTAGACTCTCAGCGATTTTTCACTTTTCAGAGTAGGGCAGTCCAGAGCGATACCTAACAGCAAAGTATATGGAGAGGAATTTACCTTTTCTTTTCTTTCTTTTATTGAGCTGTAAATCATTGAGGAACTAGAGTGGGCCAGGTACTCTCTTGAATGCTTTAAGTAGATTATGACTCTGCTTCATTTTCATGCATGCGTGGTATTATCTTAGTTCTCTGGATTACAGAAGGCCTATTCTTGAACATTTCAGCAAGCCCAAGGTTGCACGGTTAGTAAGAGTAAATCTGGCGTTCAGACCCAGGTGGGTCTGGTTCTCCCATCCCTCTGCTTATTACTCCGTCACCTCTCACCCCTCATTCCCTATCAGATGTGGATCACTTCCAACACACCACTGAGAGCACCAGTCTCCCAGAACTCTGGGCTCCATGAGATGACTTTTTCCTGGACCATGAGATGCTAGTCCCCCTCCCCAAAGAAAAGGACACAGTGGGGGATGGATGACAGGAGGCTGATAATACTGGATGTAATAAATAATTTTACTTTCACGTCATACATTTGCTTGAAACGCATCCTACCTCAACAGGATCATAGTTATATTAATGGTAAAATAAATGTGAAAACAGTTCATTCCCAAAATGTTTGTATTTTTTGAAGGTAAATGGTGGTGAAATCATTTTGTGTTGGCTGATGTTGTGGTTTTTGAAATGAGTATATTCCCGATGTGCTGTGTTTTATGCTTACTGTTTTTATAAGAAAGCTGTTGAAGAAGCTCGTTTTAAAGAAGTCACTCAGGCACTCAAAGCAGACTTATTTTCAGAGGCTAATTAGAATTAAAAAATAATTTGTAGAATGGTAAGAAATTAACACTAACATTGAAAAAACGAACAAACAAACAGAAACCCTCCTTGAGCTGATGACACTGACAAATGTTGGAAATGTGTCACTGTGGGCACTGCCAGATTCTCAGCCAGGGGAGCAAAGACCTCTTTGGCCTTATCAAGTGATACTCTTTCTTCTTCTATTTCCTTGACAGTAAGGGCAATGAGTAAAAAAGCTCAAATTTGGGAAAGGGATTAAGCAAAAACTGGAATCTCAAAAAAATGGATTGATTATTTGGAAACGATGATTTTAGGCTTTACTAGCACACTTGAGTTTGAATCACTAGGGACCCTGCTTGCAAAGTTAGGCTCCACTTACAATAAAATAATCGGCAGGTGCGAAAGACTGTTCTCTCCGTTAACACTTTGTGAACCTCTGAGTTAGATGGCTTTATTCTCCTTTTCTAGATAAGCAGACTGAGACTCTGAAACCGAATTTAACAGTAACAGTGAACAGACAGGCAGAATTTGAACCTCCTTCCCCCTTTCACTATTCTGTTTATAGATAATTCACTGTTCATGTCAGATTCTTACATTTGGAGAAAGCTTTTACTTATATTTTTCATTATTTTCTAATCAGTTATTAAATCATTTTTTGTGCTTCCCCATTACCAGTGTTATTGTTCATTTGTTTTATGTGACAAATACTAGATAAGAAGTGCTTTTTAAATAATGATGCATGACTTAAACCCTGTATTTTTATCTTCAGATGTTACATGGGGACGTTAAATATTACGGCAAAGCACAGAGCAATTTTGAACCAGGTAGAAAAAAAACATAATTGACTTTGGTACTGTGGTTTTACCATTGTTTAGGGAGGCAGCTTTTGTCAAAGCCATAATTGTGAACAATGCATTTTGTTTTCTTTATTTTATTTTACTTTTTATTTTTATTTGCATTTTGTTTTCTATTAGTCCCCAAAGTGCCCAATCTCGTCATTCCTAACCACATTCTTATGACCTAGCTGCTTAGGGGTGAATGAGAGAGAAAGTGACGGAAGGTTCTGAGGTCACCGAATCCCCACACCATCCCCTGTCCTCCCCTGCCTGTTCTGTAAAGACCTGCTATCCCTCTGTGCAATGGTTTGGTCACCGCAGCCTGATTCAGTAACATAATGAGTGTATTTACTTAGCTCTGTCAACACTCCAAATACGGTCGCCTGCCTTGAAATAAGATAATCATATTGATGTTGAAAAATGCTGAATGCTGTTGATTTTTTTCCTTGGAAGAATGGCCATTGTTAAGGATCCCTGCTTCACTCTGCCTCTTCAGCTGGAATCATTCCTCACCATCTAAAAATAAATGGTTTTGTTGTACACATTTATTCTAGTGACATTTATTCCAAAGAGAATTAATAGATTAATACCGGTGATCCAGGCATATGAATCTCACACATTCACTCGTCTTCATTAGTGTAGAATTAACGAGCCCCGTAATCCGCCCCAATTCCAGTCTGTGATTCATTTCAAAAGGTTTTGATTGTACCGCATCTCAGCTGAAATTAGGTGTTTGAGGGGGGCCACAAATACATCCAAACAGGTGTTTTCCCTGCTGCCTGTGTTGTGACCCGGCTAACAGGAGTCTGGTCTTCCGCAGATGCTCAGTGTGCTTAATTTAGTCTCACTTCCTCCCAGTCCGCCGTGTGTGGATCCAGTTCCTGGGCCTTGTCCGAGCTCTCCGCTGGAAAGCTTGTCTCCACTGGTTGGTTGTAACTTGATTTTATATAACATGTTTCAGTGCATTTTCTATGGGATCAGATTAAAATAATTACATAGCCACCCATTTGGCATCTGATAGGCATTATCTTTTTGTTTTCTGGTGGATTAGTTAGGGTTCTGTTTGCAGTGTCGGGAAGGGAGAAATGTTCTTAGGTGCATTTGGCATATTCGGCTTTGACCTGCTTTCCTAGAGCTGCTTTGCAGCTTTAGTGGGACCTAAATTATTAATGCGATCTGTGCTGTATCTGCATATACGGCTTAATCCAGCCTCTTTTTTTTTTTTAAGTGCTGCTGGGGATCTCTGAAATAATAGGAAAATTGATTTTGGGGGGCTGTGTGGAATGAGGAATGGACCAGGGTGTGAGCCCTGGAGTTGTGGAGGCTTGGGTTTGAGTCTCCTCACTGTCCCTTCTTTGCTGCGTGGTCTCCAATCGGTTACTTAACCTCTCTGAGCCTCTGTGCCCTCATCCACAATCACACCAAGTGCAAAGAGATGTTGTGAAGACAAAATTAAATTGAACATGAAGTGCCTGGCACAGGGCAGTGATTCAACCAATGTTAATTCCTCCCACTTCCCTGCTCCTTTCCTCTTCCCCTCGTCCACTTGGAAGAAATGAGTTTATTTTATGCCGAGTTTATTTAGGGAGAGTTGTCAGTTAAAATGAGGAAAGTAAATTCACTGAAGGTCATTCCAAGCAGGGTAAAAAGTAAATAAATGCATGTGTGTATGTGGAGAAAAAGACATTTATGTAAAATGCAATATTAAGGATTATACATAAATGTGCATATATATGTATGTGTGTGTGTATATATTGGATATATTCCAAATATTTATTATTTGTATATATTCTATATAAGGCGGTTAAATCCAAAGCCAAATTGCAATTACTTTCTATTAGAAAGAAATGGGGTTTCTGGAGAGAACAGTGAACGTGGTGGGGGGTGTAGGAACACTTGGGTTCTAGGCAGGTGCGAAGGCTTTGCCAGGATGGCTCAATGCGGCTCCGGCTCCTTCTGCAGCAGCGCCCCGCCTCCAATGCGGGTGTCTCCACAGCTTTTCTAGACTGAGTGAGAAGCCAGCCCTTTTCCCCCTGGGTACACCTTAATGGATTTACCTCTGCGTGAAAGGTCTCCCTCTGGCAGCTGCTCCTTGACTCTGAGAGTGAACTCTACTTGGAGGAAGCCAGTCAGTGAGAGTTCCATTTGGGCAGCTCTCGGGAGAGGGCTTCAGAGACCGTCTGTGACATGTGTTTCCTCGGGACGATTGCACAGAAGTAGACAAAACGTGGGCAGATAGGTGTGCTTGCTAAATATTACTGTCCAATCAAAGAAGACTTCTTTTAGAGCTTTTGACAGCATTTAATACCTGTTTGCCACCTCTACCCCCTGCTTGATTACTTGTCATATCCCAGGGCATTCTGGCAGTGCTCTTACCTTGGTCTTTCCCACCATGTGAGTAATTGATGTACATTGTAGATGCACCCTGCCACACAGGGAGGCTAAGGTCACCCAGACAAAGCATTACTGTTACCATTTTGAAATAGGTTTTTCCAATATTTTTCCAAGCATGCATATACTTAGTGTCTTCTTCACTTGCCTTCTGTTTTCTTCCTTTCTATTTCCTCTTCTTTCCCCAAATTAATGGAGATAATGGTGTCACCTCCTCTTTTTTTGCCTCATTTTTTCCCATGGAACAATATAATTTGAACATTATGTTCATGTCAGTAAGTATAATTTTATAAGGTTTTTCATGGGTCTGTGGTATTCCACTTTATGGATGAACCAAAATGTATCCAACTAATATCTTATATTTGCATATTTGGCTCCTTTCAGTTTTTGTTATTGTGAAAAGTGGCGCAAAGGACATTAGGGCTTCATCTTTTTCCACAGCTGAAGGGTTCTCCCTTTCTGCTCTCCTTATTTCTGGTGACTCCTTAGCTGAGCACTCTTGGTCCTTCATTCTGAAGCCTGAGCCCCATGCACCACCTCATTTTCCACAGATACACTAGTTGACCTTACTTGCCTTGGAGGGATGGCCTTTCCCTCTCCCAGAGCATACATACCTTGGCTATCCCACCACGGGCTTCGTGCTTGGCTGACAGCAGCAGCCCCCTCCCCCATCCTCCTCCTGCTGGAGGTCGTTTCTTTCCTCTTATCTGCTACAACTCTTTGTATTTCTTAGTAACCCATATGGAGCTATAGTCCTTTGTGTATGAGGTCTCTAGATGAAAAAAGTCCTAAGTCTCAATTTCAAATCTTGGCATGGCCCCTAAGTTTGTACCTTCAGCTGCTCCTTCCTCGGCTGGTACTTGTCGAGGACCCTGACCTGGTGCGTGGCAGGGCTCCAGCAGTTCCTTTGTGCTCATTCTGGACCACTGATTCCTTGGAGCAGGCTTACTCCCAATTCCTGATGTGTCCTCTTCCAGGCCCCCTTGGCTCTGTCCTGTTCAAGGAATAAATGGCATTGGTCACACAGCTCTCCGCCCAGGGTTTTGTGCTTTTTCTCCAGATTGTTGGAAGCCAGTGGCTCTCAACTGGCAAGAGAAGAGGCTCTGCCTTATATACCAGGGGGTGGGGGAGGGGGTGTTGGTGTGAGCAGCAAGCCTTTATTTTCTGGGGACAGGGGATTTCCCAGGATGGGACACTTTCAGTGATAAAACTGGGATGACCCAAGGGGGCGTGTTAGAACTGGTGGCTTGTGGTGGGGCTCGGGCAGATCACAGAGCAAGGAAGAGGTCCTCTGTACTCCCTGCTTCTAAAACTCTCTCAGCTTTGCTCACTTTGAGGGGGTTGCCTTCCATCCCTGATTATGAGGATAGTCCTCCTCCAGGAGTCTTTTACCCATTTTTACAATTTCCTGTGTCATCAGTGGGTATTAATTCTTCCTTAATATTTCTCTTTTCTCTCAAGCATTCAAGCACAGTGGACCCTTCTGCATGCCAAGCCATAGCGCTTATGGGGAAGTACTCAACATCTAGCTTTGGGCCACTCCTGCTTTCATTATATAGGGTCTCATCTAGGACCTGGATGAAGACCCGGGCTCTTCAACGCCTTGGATCAAGTGTTTTACTTCTTAATTTTTTCTTTTTTTGGCATCTTTTGTTTAAATTTATTTTTACCACCACTCAAATTTGAATTATACAGTACATACAGGGATTTTTGTTTTTGATGTTAGTTTTATACATTCTTTAGATTTTGGGAAAATAGCTCGGGGCAAAGGAAAGAGTTAAAATAAAGGCAAGGTGATAAAAACCCTACCACTATCACCTCATTTTTATCATTCCCGACTTGGACTTGCCAAAGCCGTCTCCTCCTCTACCCATGGCACCTGAGCCAAGGGACAGAGATGTCAGCCTTTACCCCATCTACCCCCGGGAGAGGTCCCTAGTCTGGGTGCCTCCTTCCACCACCAGGTCGTGGGGGATTGGACACAATAAAGAACTTTACTACCTTCCAACCTAGTTCTCATTTAGTTTCTCATGTCCTTGTCAGAGGGAATCTGCCATTATTTTATTAGGAAATGTTTTGATGCAGGCTACCACAAAGCTACGTAACTATAGTGTTGTATGTGCAGGAGACTCACGTTTTACTTAAATTTACATGATTGAGATAACAAACATGACTTCAGACTGTTTTACAGTGATACCTGGGTAAGAAAAAAAGCCATTTATCCTGTCCCCACTTTCATACCAGTCACTCAAATTGTATTTAATGGATTAGTAGTCCCATTTATGGACTGAAGATTAAAACAGGATTCAGTTACTTTATTAGGATGAGTCAATGAATAATTTCATTCAGTAAAAAGAAGAGCTACTGTAGAAGTCTAAATTCAAACCTATAGGGCTTACGTAAAGGACAGCCACATCAGTTTTGAAGGGCAGAGTTGTGTGGAAAATCCCCAGTGTCTAGCGTCGTGGAATCTTAGAGGTGGAAGGGACCTTCGAGGTGACGGAGTCAGGGTCCCTGCAGAGCCTGCCTGTCCTTGAGGATGGCTCTGTGAATTGCTTGTCAGGCTCTGGTTAGGAATCGCCTGTGACTGGAAACGTCCTACCTCTAAACATAGTCCACCCCATTTCTGGACATATCTAATTGTTAGAATATGCTCTCTTATTTTGAGACTCAATCTCACACCCTGCTCTGTCCACCCATATGCCAGTTATTTATATAGAGGAAGATAGTGATGTGTTGGTGCCGTGTCTTCTCTCCCAGTGAAATGCTCTCTATTTCCTCAGCCAGTCCTCATGAAATGTGGTCGCAAGACCCCGTTCTTCCCCCAGGAGCCATCACGTGCCACCCCAAGCTGACAGCCTTCTGCATGGAGACCATCTAGCTCATGCTGTGTTGACACAGCTCGGCCTCCTTGTGGCCAAGGTCACAGTCATTTTAGGGAGAAGACAATTGAGTATCTGTATAGCCCCTTTTCACAGGAACTTTGTTTCTGTTCTGCACATGGGTTTTCTACTTCCTCTTTCACTCTTTGCTTTGTCTCTCTCTTGGCATTGAAATACATATGTCTGACTGATGTGTGAATACATTGGGACATTTATAAACAGCAGCTAAGTACAGATTTATAAAGATACAAAAGCCCTGTCCCCATCAATACTTTGTCTTCTGTATTTTCCATTGTCCGGTCTCCCATTGCTGTAGCCCTCAGACTCAGAAATTATTTCCTAAGTCATTATTAAGTACCAACCACACATCCTGCATTGTCATTTCTCTCTTTTACTTGGCTTCTGCCCTCCTCTTCTTGTTCTGCTTTCTTCTTTAAACATAAGAGTTTTCACTAGAATTCACTTAGACCAGATACAGGTAGTTCAGTATCCGCTGGATACAAGAGAGGAACAAATAATGTGATGTGTTAAGCTTTATCACAGCTTGATTTTTCATATTTCAGGTTAACCAATTTAATAGGTAAACTGTTGGCTTCTTAGAGACTTTTTCGGACCGAATCCTTAGACACTGAAGTTAGGTGAAACTATTTTGATTGGAAAATTAGCCAAATTAATTTGGACGTATAAGTAAAAAAAATTCTGAAATAATTTGTGTAGTGCAGTGAATATGAAACATATTACTTTGATTCAATAGCACTTCAGGTCAACAAATATTTATATGCTTTAGAAGTCCAAAGGGAAAAAAGATGTACTTCTAGACTTTCGGGGACTGGTAGTTTAGTAACGGAGATGGACAAATTGGAGAGAATTAGGATAGTCTTACAGTTGATACAGAAAGTGTATAAAGTGAGATGGAGGCCATGTGAGGGGGCACGGCTACGGGGCAGAGGGTAGGGAGAGGTGGACATTGAAGCTGGGTCTCTACACTGATAAGTGTGAGCACAGTTAGAAAACGTGTAGAAAGAGGTAGGACTGATCAGACAGGATGGCTTAATGTGGAGCGCAAAAGAAAGGAAGGAGCCAAAAAGAATGTGTAGAAGCTGTCAAATGTTAGAGTCTGTAGGGTGCCTGGGTGGCTCAGTCTGTTAAGCAGCTACTTTCAGCTCAGGTGATGATCCCAGGGTCCTGGGATTGAGTCCTCATCAGGCTCCTTGTTCAGTGTAGAGCCTGCTTCTCCCTCTACCTCCTGTTCCCCTTGCTTGTTCTCTCTCTCTCTCTCTCTCTGTCAAATGAATAAAAAATAAAATTTTTTAAAAAAATGTGAGCATCTGAGAGGCTAGTTATACCTTGTGTTAAGAAAGAAATGTGGAGGGACGCCTGGGTGGTTCAGTGGGTTGAGCCACTGCCTTTGGCTCAGGTCGTGATCTCAGGGTCCAGGGATAGAGCCCTGCATTGGGCTCTCTGCTCAGCGGGGAGCCTGCTTCCCCCTCTCTCTCTTCCTCTCTGCCTCCTTGTGATCCCTCTCTGTCAAATAAATAAATAAAATCTTTTATAAAAAAAGAAAGAAAGAAGAAAGAAAGAAAGAAATGAGGATAGGGACGCCTGGGTGGCTCAGTTGGTTAAGCATCTGCCTTCTGCTCAAGTTTCAGGGTCTTGGGATCGAGTCCCACATGGGGCTGCCTGCTCAGTGGGGAGCCTGCTTCTCCCTCTCTCTGCTGCTCTCCCTCTGCCCCTCCCCCTTCTCATGCTCTCTCTCTTTCTCTTTCAGATAAATAAAAGCCTTCTTTTTTTTTTTTTAAAGAAAGGAATGCAGAGGAATTGGCTTACATGTGTGTAGGATGTGCCACTTCTCCTGCTTTCCCTGATTCCTGTCAACTCTTAGTAATTTTTATTTTGCAAAAAAATATTATGTTGACTTTTGACTTGGGTTTTCAGTATGAAGTTCTGCACTTGGGACACCTGAAAGAGCAGCGACCCACTGAGCTGCTACATGAAAAGCCTGGAGAATAATTACTGAATTGTTTTGAGAAAGATGGAAGCCATTGGTTTCTGTCTAGGCTGTCATTCATCAGGCATGATGAATTTAGAAATGCTAGTTGAAAGGCCTTTCAGATTCAGATTATGATAGTCTTTATGATAAGAACCGTGATGTTCCGTTCTTGTTCTCCCTTCCAGTCTAAGTATTTGCTATATTCACAGAACAGTGGCATGTTTTAATGTGTTCTTCCATTTTGTGTGCAAAGTATTTACAGTGATTTTAAAAGGAAGGAAGTGAAAATATAGGAGAAAATCATCTGCAGTAAACTGCAGGGTCAATTTAATCCACTTCTTCCATATCACAACTTGAAAGGTTTAATATTCAGAAGTTTAGAGGAATGAAGAAGAATATATCTTGAGAAACAATAGAATGGTTTTCTTACAAATATGTTCATTAATACTTATAAGCTTGATTACGCATGAGATGTAAGAATGCTCTGAAATGAATTCTGAGAACATGCACTAGATTTAACCTTCCTGAAATGTGCTACCTTTACTGGAAAAAAAAAAAGTGTTCAAGTTTGAAGCTGGTTTTAAATTCTGCAAGGATATTAACATGCACTCAGTTGGCCTTCTGTAAAACCCTTTTGGGGAAGCATATGTAGTATTTTGATGAAAAATGTTGCTTTAATATTAAAGCCCAAATAAGCAGTAAGGAATGTCATCACCCCAATATTCATGAGATGATTTTTTTCTAATACTTTTTGTATGTTTATGTTCATGCGTGTTTGTATATCTTTCTGTATTTTTAATTTCATTAGCCTGACAATTATATATCAGTATCTGCAGCTATTAATTCTAGCCCAGGTAAAGAGACATCAAATTTGATGAAAGACTTGAACTTGGAAGAGAGTCGAAGCAGACAAGAGAAAACAGCTTGTTGGCTTGTTACAGATAAAACCTGTATCTACTGGTCAGTGCTATAAGTAGTTATGTTAGACAGGAAGTTCGCTGGATAGAGCAATGCAAGCTACATGGTGGCACTTGACAATGGAAGGGGATCCTTTTGTTTTAGAGTAATTGGGTCTTGATGTATCTATTTGAGGTCTGCTATCCAATTATCATAAAATGAGGTGCACACATATTCTTTCAAGAGAGGCCTTTCTATACTCATAGTTCTGTGCCGTGGACCACAGCTGGGACATTTGCTTCAGATGTGGCTGGGAAGTCCCAAGGTCCCTTGTGTCATCATGGGGAATGTGGCAGGAATGCCTTGCCTAGACTTTTAGGTTGCACTTGCAATTTAATGTAGAGCACTTAATTGCATTCTCAGTGATATTTGCTTTCATTTCAAAACAATAAAGTCTTCATGGTAATGTCTCAGTAAAGCATGGCACTGAAGCGGAGACGTGTGGCCTCAGGAGTCCCTCCGCATTTGCGTAAATGTTCAGCGAAAGGCGTTCTGTTTATTGGCCTTACAATGATATGTCCAGAAAATTCTGAAACCCTGTGCTTAGAAGAATCTAATTGTTGTTTAATGGTTCCAGGAAGAGTTTTTTAAACTCAGATCTAATTTACATGAGTCAAATGCAATGATCCTGAGTACATATTTAATCAGTTTTGACAGATGCACCGTTGTTTATCCCATTCCCCCAATGAGATGGATTGCATTTCATCGCCCCCGGGAGCTTCTTTCTGCCATTTGCCAGTTAGTGTCCATCCTCTGCTGGAAGCAGCCAGGGTTAGGATCCCCAGCACCATTGTTGAACCTTAAAGTTAATTCTTAGAGGCTCCTCTGTCAAAGAAGGATCTTTAAAAGTACATTTTCCTTTTATTTTATTTATTTTTTTATTATGTTCAATTAGCCAGCATATAGTATGTTTTCCTTTCAAAGAGCTTTCGCCTGCTAAGGGGGAACAGTGATTCATAAGTACACGCAAAGGCCAAGAATGGGGATCAAAAACTCGGCCATGTAGAATTTCAGGGTCATGCTTCCAAAACACATGAGTGTACCTTAAGTGTTAAATTGTTACTGAAGGAGGGGCCGGTCCCTTTCCAACCTGTCAAAAAATATGTCAAGCAATTTGATTTCTCTTTGTATTTTAATTTGTCTCTGTCAATTTCCACTTCTGGTAATAATTACCAGCAGTGCTTTGTGGACTGTGTTCACCCTTCTGTAGGGTAGAATAAATAACCCATTAATGTGGGAGAGGGTGGTGGAGTTACATTATATGTTTAAATAAAAAAAAGCTTAAAAAATATAACCCATTAATGAAAATGTAGCGAGAATGAACAATGAATGCCATGGGTGAAGCTCCAAGTTTGGCATAAGTTCGGCTTAAATGCAGAGAAGCAGGCTTTGCTCTTGGTGTCCTCTCAACCTCAGGAGGGTGATAAAACAAGTCATAAACACTTCACATCTCCTTCCCCTCCATGACTATATGCCATTGCCTCCAAGGTGATGCTCTGTCATTTGGTTCTCATTGTAGCCAGACAAAGAGTACTTCTGTTCTCTCCCTTGGGGAGAGACAGACGCCTCTCTTGGACAGACAGACGGACGGACAGAGAGAGGGAGAGAATGTGTGTGTTGCACATTCCATATCACCCCTGGAGATTTTTCTTTCCCCCCTTTTAGCTAATGTGCTCTTCTTCCTAAATACATGTCAGAGGCAGGGTTGGAGTAAACTGAACACTACAGAGACGAACGATTCTGGGACGGTAGGCAACTTTTATTTCAGTATTGCAGCCCATGTAGTATAGAAGGAAATTGTGCTGCTGCTGGAATGTATTCTTTTTTATTAAAATAGACAAGCATTAAACAAGCCATAACATTTCCATCTGTATTCACAGCGGGCTCCCACCCTCCCAAATACAGATTCCCCCTACCCCCACCCCTTGTCTCTAAAACACCCAGGAGTGAAACATTTCAGTATTAGAGACTGACAGAATCATAGTATTTAATTTCTAACAGCCACGACCGACCGGAGCTCATCATCTGTCTGTTCTCTTAGATTACTGCCTCCGATTTAAAGGGCAAGCATACCTTCTGTAGGTAGATGTCACTGAGGACAGGGGAGTTGGGTCGCAAAGGATCTGCAGTGCAGCAGAGGGAAACGCTTGGGCTCCGGGCTTGGTAATTCTGATGTCGTTCTGCTTTCATCACCTCACCAGCCTCCTCACCTTGAAAAGGAAAGCAGAAGGCATTTTTACACGGTGTGCTGATAATCAGCCCAGAAGTGAGGCACCCAGTGTCGTTGGAGCACATTTTTCTCCATTGCCTGAAGGACAAAGGCTTTTAATAGTGGGAAATTGCCACCAGGGCATTTAAAGTGAAAGGCGTTCTCGGGCTTGAGGGAGAATTCATTCTTTCTTTCCCTAATTTCAAAGCCAAACACTTACTTGGCATTTTAGGCATAGAAAGCATAGAGTTCTAAAATGATGGTTTAAAAGGTAATTGTAAGTTCTTATCTTTTTAGCAAACTGTTGCCCCGCTTGGAGAATACTCTGTTTCAATTTTTTATAAAGGCAGTCTGATAAAAAATTTAAGCGCACTGTTTTAGGACTGGGTTTCTGTCAGATGTCTCACCAAGCTTCCCTTTGGTAGGAACGGTTATGTAAGACTGGTTGTGCCATCCATCTGAGGGGTAGACAGACATCTATCGTGAATATGGGGCTCCAGTGCTTTCTTGTCTCCCCCTGAGACTTTATCTTTATGGCATTTCTGGCTCAGTTAACTGAAGTGTAATAGAAAATTTTAATAATGTTACTCCATTAGGATGACATTGGCCAGGGTAGGGGTGGGGGTGTCCTTACCCCAAAGGATGCAATGCAGTGTCCATACAGTGGTATAATTTAGTAAGAAGAGAAGTGATGGTAAAGCAGATATATACACTGGAGGAAGGAAGGGCTAGGATACTACAGTGTTTTGAGAAGGGCATTAGAGGACACTGAAAAGAAAAACTGAAAAAATAAAAATTTTGAAATCTCAAAAGGTGTGTATCGATTTGGTACTTATGAAGGACCTTCTTATACATTATCACATTTGATCCTTATAATTCTGTGAAAAGGATACTCTTATTTTCAAGAAGGTCTATTACTTTGTTCAAGGTCAGTGAACTACCAAGTTACTTTGAATCCTGGATGGTATTCTCCCTCCTTCCCTCCTCTCTTTCTTTCTTCCCTGAACATGCTAGAGCATAGAATGTTCTCATCTAAACATGGGTGGTCTTGGGCCAGGCAGACTGGTCTCCTTATGTTCCAGGGTTTCTCTGGATAACAGCATAAGCCTTGAAACAGAGGAGTCGTACTTGGCCCCCGATTTAAAATTTAAATTGTGTGTGTGTGTGTGTGTGTGTGTGTGTATCCTCTATGAGACAAAACCTGGAGAGTAAAAGAAATTTTCATGCCTGATGATAAGCATGCCATCAAGGTGCTTTCTTTACCATTTGAACCAGTGCGTACCTCTGCAACGTGTTGACCTCATTATCCCCTTTCCAGTATTAAGTGTGTTAGCTTTTTGTTTTCTTCTCCAATTTCACAGTTGAACAGTGTTCTTGTCATCATTGTTTCAATTTGCAGTATTTTATTATTAGTGCAAATGAGTATTTTTTCATGTGTTTGGTAGCCATTGGCATTTATCATTTCTGGATTGCCTGCTCCTATAACTTACATGTATCCTGCAACTGTTCTTTATTTTTAATAGTGCCTATCTTACAGTTCAGAAGGAACTAAGAAGGACAGTCGTGTGGTGCTGATATTATTGTAACATGCCACAAACATGTAGAGATTGAGTTCGTATCAATAGAAAATTTTGAAGTTAAGATCTGTTTTTAAGTAAGCAATTCCCTAATCAATAAACTAGAGTTTTAGAAACCCAGAAGGTACTGATTTTTAATATTTCAAATAGGACAAGAAACACAAAATTAGGACCACAGCATAACATGCTACATGGATTACAGCTCCCAGAATTTGTGTAAGCCAAGTGAATGAACACATCTATTTTGTCGTTTCCATATAATTTATATTAGAAAGATAGTATCTCTTAAATCTATACTCAGAATAGAGTTGGAGTAGCTATTCATTTTCTCTCTGGCACCAAACTGAAAAATACAATACCTACTACGTCCAGGGTCACAACTGCTGACACATAACAATTTCAGACATATAACCAGAAGAAAAGCAGTGAAGAAAGGTCTAGCCCTGTCCAGATCATACCCCAGAGGGTGGGGGAGATGCTAAAAAATGTTTCCTTCCCAGGCAGGGTCATGAGCAACTGAGGTAAAAAGGGAGGAAAAAATTCTTTGATAAAGAATTTCCAAGTACAGTGATTTAATACTTCGGTTTTAAAAAATAAGCGTGTTTGCTCTTGGCAGGAAAGGGACACCTGAGGTTTGATATATCTTACAAAGATTAAATATGGGGGAAATTGTTCCAGGAACTATGTGTATGGTAATTTATTACAGACATACCTCAGAGATATCAGGGGTTCAATTGCAGACCACCATAGTAAAACATATTGCAAGAAGCGAGTTTAATGAATTTTTTGGTTTCCCAGGGCACCTAAGAGTTACTAGCTATATAACAGCGTTGTCTTAAAAAAATGTGCATACCTTAATTAAAAATGATTTATTGATAAAGATCATCTAAACTTTCAACAAGCCATAGTCTTTTTGTTGGTGGAGAGTCTTGCCTTGATGTTGATGGGTATTGACTCATTGGGTGATGGTTCTTAAAAGTCAAGCTGGCTGTGGCAATTTCTTAATGTGGGACAACACTGAAGGTGGCCACATCGATGGACTCTTCCTTTTGCTTGAACACTACAAGCCATTGTAGGTTATTAACTGCGTTGGTTTTAATATTGTTTGCCTCAGGAAGTAGGGAGGCCTGAGGAGAGGGAGAAAGATGGAGGAATGGCTGGGCAGTGGAGCAGTCAGAACACACACAACATTTATCAATGAAGTTTGCCGTTACAATGGCAACATCAAAGATCCCTGTAACAAATACAATAACAACAAGAAGGCTGGAAATACCACGAGACTTACCAAAATGTGACACAGAGACATGAAGTGAGCAAATGCTTTGGTAAAATGGTACCAATAGACCTGCTTGACATAGGGTTGCCACAGTCTTTTGATTGGTTAAAAACCACAGTGTCTGTGAAGTACAATGAAGGGAAACACACTAAAATGAAGTATGCCTGTATTCATATTATTATCAATTATCATTGTCTCTGTCACCACCACAGATACAATTTCAGTTCATCACAATAATCAGGAGTCGGCTCTGCAACTGGTTTCTCTGTGAGTCAGATCTCCATTCCTTACTCACCTGTGTGGCCTTGAGTTAGTTAATTCAGCTCCCAAAGTCTGTTTGGTCGTCTACAAAACACAGATACCAAGAATCCCTGTCTCAAGGTGGTTGTTGGGACAATCTCCTGGGATGGTCAACCTAACGTGTTTCAGAAGTGCTCAATAAATATCCAGGGCTTTCTCATGGTCCCAGTAAAGAACATACTTCAGATTAACTCTTGACTGAGAGTTTCACAGAGAGATTTCTCATATTAGCCAACAGAAGGTATTTCTTAAGCATTTAGGCAGCCGAGAGAGAAATGCTCCAAGTGGTAAATGCTTGTAACCTCATTCAATATAATCCAGTCTTCCCGTTAAGAGCAGGTTGCCCTTTGTTGTTTTAGAGATTTAGTCTGCGACAAATATTTGAAAATTGTTCAGTGACAAGGTGATGCCTATTACCTACCAGATTTTGATTAATGGAATTGAGGATACAGTTTGAGAGAGCTCTTTGAAGCGTTCCTCTATAACCTACCTCGTAAGAATGTATCCTGTGCTGTTTATTTCCTTAAGATCATTTTGCAACTTATGTGTATTTTACACTCTATGATACTTCTGCCACTGGGAAAAGTATTCTTTGTAAAGAACATCTTGATCATGTAGGAAGTTTCCTACTTTCCTCTCTTTTCCTTCTCTTTTTTCCCAACAAATATTTGAACACCTACTTATTAGGTACCGTGTGGGATGCCAGCAGATTGTGGTAAATAAGAACATCTTGGTGTCTTAGATTTTTAGACCTATGTTTTTCATACCTTGAAATGTATTACACATATTTTTATTTCACACTCAGATGTGTGGTGATTTTTGGCTGTTTGCTTTCAGGGAAATAGACCCACAAAACAGCGCCGCGTTGGACAGTGTCCCTCGGCCTTTGGGAATACAGAAAATGTCTGCCTATTTAGATTTCCTTGTGGTTATTGTTCTTTCCTTTAAAACATAGGATTCCTCCCCATTTACTTATGGTTTTGTAAATTGTCCACATTCAGAATGATTGGCTTATTTTCTCAGACTTTGGGAAAGAGTTTTGTGGGCCATTGGGTTTGTTAGGACAACAGTCTGCATAGTCCTTGTCTTATTTTTCTGACTAATTATACACATTTTTATCATTAGATCTTTCTTCCCGTAGACCCTTCTTTACATGATGTCTATGATCTTCAGCAGGCTTGAATAATCTCTTAGTCTGTTCTTTTGGCCAAAATTCACGATC